>JAPFFP010111782.1:0-18555 GCA_026153255.1 Solanum medicagineum | reverse complement strand
TCTTCCCACATGTGTTACGTATTATTCAAGCTATATGATTGATGATGATCACGCTCCTATAAGAAAGCGGTCACTATCAGTAATTAACCTAACCGAGGTTAGGGTTGAATCCATAGGGAATACAAGGCTTGACTATAAGATTTTACTGCTAATCATTCCTAGTATCTATAACTACAATCTCTAGAAGGGGGGAGGGGTTTGGTGTGATTCAAAGAAAATTAAAAATGAACACTAACTAAAATTGTGGAAAACACTCAATTTTTGGGGTAACTGGGGAATTATGTTCCCCATGGCTCGTTGACTCAATTACCCTAGGTAATATAAATTTGATCGGTGAATTGCATAAAGGACGGTAACTTAAGTTCTTCCAGCCCTCTTGGGAAAGTGAAGGTCAAATTTCACCATGGCACTTGGTCGGCCACCATTGTGTGCCAACTAACTGTTACCTATTGTCCCAGTCAACCTCCCCTTAGTCAGGTTTAGTCGATTATATGGGAAAACATCAACTGAATCCTGTCATCTACTTCCCTTTTCCTATTCATCACCATCTTGGTCGTGATCGTGATAGTAGGCAGGATTTGGTGTTGGCCACCACCAAACAACATTCATCATTAAGAGAAATAAAGAATACATGAAAATCCCCAATCATAAACATGCACAAAACCTAGGTCATCTCAAGTCAACTATGCATGGTTCCCAAAACTCCAAGTTGTGGGTATTTAGCTACTCATGGCTAAGCTAAAACACACAAAAATGCACATGATAGTCATAGTTGAGAGTTTCACCAATAACAATGGAGAAGATAAGCACCACAAGTTGCAAACCCACAAGCTTGATTGATCAACAATGAGTACAAAGCAAGATTTGCAATCCCCAAAAATGGGTTTCCCGAAGAGAACAATAATCTACTCTAAAAACCTAAGAAAAGCTTCAAAATGTAATGGAGAAATGTCTATTGTTCGAACTCTCCTCAAAAACCTAACTTAAACTATTTATAGTATTTTGAAAACAACCCTAGGAATTAAGCAAAAAAGATAGCTGGCATCTAATAAATTTAGCAATTATGACTCGTAGGTTGGCCTACGAGTAATAGTCGAGGTTTCGTATCAGATTCTTAGCATATAGGACTAAATTAGTATGACCCATAGGTACGAGTCGTTACTCGAACTACGACTCATATATTGGTCTCATAGTCTTGGTCTTCAGTTTTTGTCCAACATTTTGGCTCTCTGATTCTTGCAACGAGTCCACCTACACGAGTCATAATGTGTCTTACTACTCATAGGCTGGGCTTGTAGGGGGTGACTTCACTTGGCAGATTTCTGATTTATGGTCTCTAATTCTTGCTACGACACAACCTACGACTCGTAGTGTGAGCTACGACTCGTAAGAGGTCTTGTATGGCCTATTCTTCAGCAAAATCTGTAACTTTTCTTCAATATCATGCCAACCAAACTTTTCTGCAAGATTAACACAAAAACACATCAAACACTAAAAAGTCACTTTAAGAAATCACAACATCCCTTCTTTTAGGTACCAAATGTGCTGTAATTTGATAGCACATCAGCACTCTCAACTTAGAATTGTTGCTTGTCCTCAAGGGGTGACCCAATCTACGCAGACAAGGAGAAATACATAGGAGCTATATCAATGGCATATACAATAGCTCATTTGGTTCAGGTACCCAACTACTACTTTAAAAATAGGGTTGCCAAGTTATTGAGCAAGTAAGAACATCATTAGAGACTTGACAATCCATCTTTGACAAGCTAAGGAGCATCAAACATCCATAATCACGGGTATAGTCATATGCTGCTCAAGTAGTGTCAATGCCTTCACTAGAAAGAAGTCCCTCATAGTTACACAAAAGCATTTAGAATTCAGGGATTGAGGAAGCATTCTCACTCTCACAATTGAAATTCAATGCAGGCTGACGAACACCATAGGCTTGCCTCTCTACTCATCTCCTAGCTTGGTGATAAAGTGGAGTTGGATCACTCTAGGACTTAAAGGCTTGTAACATAGGCTCAAGGTGGTTTGGTGGGGCATTTTGGGCAAGTAGTGACTAAAAGCTATCTTTGAATCATGTTTACCAACACTTTTTGCTTTGATAATACAACCCTTTTTCATCAATCCCTCTTTGTTCACTTGGTTTGAACTTTTCTGGAGTGCTTCCTTTCTCTTTTTCAGCTGTGCCTTGATTTCAAACACATTTTGCTACTTTTTCTCAATTAAAGGAACCTTTTCTTCTTTTCCTTCACTCGGTTCATGCTTTTTCATTTCTTTCTTGATTTCCCAAC
The DNA here is from genome assembly GCA_026153255.1 of Solanum medicagineum. Lineage (NCBI taxonomy): Eukaryota > Viridiplantae > Streptophyta > Magnoliopsida > Solanales > Solanaceae > Solanum > Solanum medicagineum. The sequence continues at coordinate 16,255 of JAPFFP010111782.1, read as the reverse complement.
TAACCACCTTAACACTTTTACTTTACCACAATAAGGGCCACCCTCAACTCAGGGTTTTAGCCTCAGGTGAAGTACACAATATCTATGCCTCAAACCAAGGCCACCAATTGCAGCCACCCTCAACTTAGGTCTTTGGCTTCAATCAAGGTTAACATGTTCAAGGATAGGCCAAGGCCAATATCAAGGTATTTCATTAGACAAGGTTAAGCTAGCAAGGTATTAAGAAAGAATAAGTACATGATAAGCTCAAAAATTTGGAAAAAGGCATTCTCTCACTTAATTGGTGGGTTATTTTAGGCTAAAAGTGGTTTCATTCGATGAACAAAGGCCTAAGATCCTTTCCATATCGACCACATCACCAAGCCAACTTTTAGAGTAACAAGGCAAGTTTTGGGTCCATACAAGATGCATGAATGCAGCAAAATAAGCTCACAGCACACATGGCAATTGCATCCACAATCGAGTATAGACTCACAAGTCATGCTTTCAGTCTCAGCTTACCTTCATAAGATCAGAACAAACATTGCCAGATACTCAAAAATGTATGAATGCATCAATACTCATAATCTCAAAAAACAATTTAGGGTACCCAAGTTTTGATCAAAACATTCAAAAAAAACTCTAACAATAATGTATGTGCCAATAGATAATTACTACTATGAATTTACCCATTATCTACACTACCTAATCGTGTCGGTTCAACAGTAAAATAAACAACCACAAGGAAAAAGAAGCACAACAATAAAACCTTGGGATCAAAAATAGGGGAAGTTATGGACTTGAGGTTACTCAGACTTCACCATAATCCATAATCTCCACCACTCCACCAAAGTAGGATACTTTTTCCTCAAAGTAACAACACAAAGAAAAGTTGAAAGAGGTGTACCTTGGGTTGCCTCCCAGGAAGTGCCTAAGTTATTGTCTCGATACTTTTGCATTTATGCCTCTTCAAGGTTCCAATCTTCCACCGGTTTGATCTTTTCCATGTTACCCATATACCATTTTACCCTTTTTCCATTGGCTTTGAAAGTTTTGCCATCCCCACTCTCTAATTCGATAGCATCATGACTAAACACGTGCACAACTTTGAAAGGCCCACTACTTAAATTTGAGTTTTCCACAAAACCACCTCAACCTGGAGTTGTAAAGCAATCTCCTGGGGCTGAATAGCGATCTTCAATTCTGCAATGATACTGAACCTTCATTCATTGTTTTGTACAAGCGGAGATCTTATATGCTCATAGCTTAAACTCATTAAGCTCATTCACTTGCACCAACCTTTAGGTGGCAGCTTCATGCCAATCTAGATTCAGTTGCTTCAATGCCCACAATGCTTTGCATTCAACTTCAACTGGTAAGTGACAGGCCTTTCCAAAAACCAGTTGATACGGAGACATGCCAATGGGAGTTTTGAAGGTAGTCTGGTAGGCCCATAGAGCATCATCCAACTTCCTTGACCAATCAGTATGATTCATGTTCATCATTTTGAATAAGATTTGCTTTATTTCCCTATTTGATACTTCCACTTGCCCACTAGTTTGGGGATGATATGGGGTTGCCACATAGTGCTTCACACAAAATTTTTCAAGGAGAGCTTTGAACAGCCGATTACAAAAATGAGAACCTCCATCACTGATAATTGCCCGAGGTGTACCAAATCTGGAGAAAATACATTTTGGAAGAAATCTCATAACACTCTTGCCCTCATTGTTCGGTAGAGCTACAACTTCCACCCACTTGGAGACATAATAAACTGCAACCAGAATGTACTTGTTATAGTGTGAGCCAACAAAGGATCCCATAAAATCAGTGCCTGAAACATCAAATGGTTCTATGACCAAAATAGGATTTAGAGGAAGTTTGTCCCTTCGTGAAACTTCTCCTTCTCTTTGAAAATGTCACAAGACTTTACATAATCATGGGCATCTTGGTGTATAGATGGCCAGTAATAGTCGCACTGCAACACCTTATAAGCCGTTCTAGCTCCACTGTGATGGCCACTAACCAATGAAGAGTGAAATGCTTTGAGAATGCTCATTATCTCTACCTCTGGGACATATCTACGGATGATGCCATCCGCACAAATGCAAAACCAATAAGGGTCATCCCAGAAGAATTTCTTTACCAGATGCATGAACTTGCGATGTCGGTGGGTGTTCAAATCCAGGGGCACTATATCACTCACCAAATAGTTAGCATAGCTTACGAACCAAGGTATAAGATCATGTGATGTAGCAAAAACTCTTTCGTTGGGAAATGAATCATTTCTGTCCAGTCTATCATCAAACTTCATCATAGCATCATCTTCAAATCTCGAAAGGTGATCGGCAACCTAGTTTTCTGACCCTTTTCTGTCAATCACATCAAAATTGAATTCCTGTAAAAGAAGTACCCATCTAGTCAACCGTGGTTTTGCTTCTTTCTTTTCCATCAGATATTTGAACGCCACATGGTCAGTATGCACGATCACTTTAGCTCCTGACAAATATGAACAGAGTTTTTCAAATGCAAACACCAACGCAAGCAATTCTTGTTTGGTCACACTGTAATTCTTTTGGGCAATATTCAGTGCTTTGCTAACACAATAGATTGGACACAGGACTCCCTCTCTTCATTGTCCCAATACCACACCGAGTGCAACCCCACTCACATCACACGTGAGCTCAAATGGTTGTGACCAATCTGGAGCGATAATAATAGGTGTTGTGGTTAGCCTTCTTTTCTATTCTTCGAAGGATTGCACGCATGCCTCATCAAATACAAAATTTGTGTCTTTTTCTAACAACTTACACAAAGCTTATGAAATTTTAGAGAAGTCCTTTACGAAGCGACGGTAGAATTCGGCATGGCCTTAAAAACTTATAATACCTTTTACTGAAACAGGTGGAGGAAAATTCTCTATCACATTGATTTTTTCTTTATCCACCTCAATTCCCTTGCCTAAAGTTTTTTGACCGAGTACGATGCCCTCTTTGACCATGAAGTGGCATTTCTCCGAATTTAACACCAAGAGACTCTCAACACATCTCTGCAACACATCGCGCAAGTTTAAAAAGAATTGTCTGAAGTTCTGGCCTATGACACTGAAGTAATCCATGAACACTTCAATTGTACTTTCAAACATATCTCAGAAGATAGATATCATGCATCTTTGAAATGTGGCCGGAGCATTATAGAGCCTAAAAGGCATCCTCTTAAATACAAAGGTACCATATGGGAATGTGAAGGTTTTCTTTTCTTGATCCTCAAGTGTAATAACGATTTGATTGTACCCGGAATATCCATCAAGGAAATAATACCATCCCTTTTCTGCTAATCTGTCAAGTATCTGATCCATGAAAGGCATAGGAAAGTGATCCTTTTCAGTCGAAGAATTTAATTTCATATAGTCTATGCACACTTTCCATCCAGTGACTGGTCTCATGTGGATCAACTTGTTCTTTTCATTCGGCACAACTGTGATGCCTCCCTTCTTTGGAACACACTGCCTTGGGCTCACCTACTCACTATCAACAATTGTGTAGATCACTCCTGCATCCAGACACTTGATGATTTCTTTCCTCACAACCTCTTACATTGGGGATTCAACCGCCTTTGATGTTCAATACTCGGCTTATAATCTTTGACTAGCTAAATATTATGAGAGCATATCCCGGGGGTATGCCAATGATGTCTCTAATTGTCCACCAAATCATTTTTTTGTGCTGCTTAAGAACTGTGACTAAGGCTTTTGTTTGGGCTTCACTTAACTCTACTACAATGATAACAGGTACTGTGCATATTTCAGATGTGATGGTAATGCTTTCAATTCTAACTCTGGTGGAACTTCTACCGAAGGTTTTGTAGGCGGTGTTTCCCTGTTGCATAAATCTAGCTCCAACCTTGCTTGATGCTTCAGTCCAAATGAGACCCCAAGAGCATTTACTATTTCCTCATAATCAGGGATGTTGTCACAATCAAAGTTCATCAACACAGCTGCTAACAGGTCAACCCCAAGTCTCAATTCTATTGGAATCTGGGCCTCATCATCCTTACCCAGTGAAATCATTGAGATAACTTGGAACTCAGAACTCTTCCCATCCTGCTGAACTATTTGGAACACCACTACTTCTTCACCAGCTCTGAAAGTGAGTAGACTCTACTCTGTATCTACTAATGCTCGACCTATGGCCAAGAAAGGTCTTCCAAAGATGATCGGAACTGCAAAGTCAACTTCATAGTCCAGTATAACAAAATCTGCGGGAAATATAAATTTGTTTACCTTCACCAGCACATCATACGAGATCCCCACAGGCTTTTTGACTATTCTTTCTACCATCAGCAACCACATTTTTGTTGGTACCAAGCTCCGAAGACCAAGCTTTCTGAAAATGGCGAGAGACATTAATTTAATGCTATCTCCCAAATCATATAGCGCTTTGGCAAATGCTAGTTCTCCTATAGTATATGATATAGTGAATGCACCTGAGCCTTTGCACTTTTGCACTAAGGACTTTGTAGTGATGGCACTACAACATTGAACATTTTTGGAGAGGTCTTGGCTCGTTTTTAGGTTCTTTTTGACTAGGTCTTTCATCCATTTGGCATACCCTGGCATCCTTTCAAGGGTCTCAACTAATGATTGGTCTGCTAACAATATTTTTAGCAATGTCAAGAACTGTTCAGGTTCACCTCTTCCTTGCTTCTTTTAAGCCGTCAAGGGAAAAGACGAAGATGCCTTGGAAAGGTTTTGTACTTCTTAGGTTGCTTTACTAAGTTGTATGCCTGGGTTCCTTCATTCATTCTGTTATAACAATTCCTATCTTCCACCTTTTGCTTAGGGGGATCTATTGTGCTCTTGCCACTCTAACTCATCACCTCCATGCAATGCCCTTCATTTTTAGGATTCTGAACCGTATTGCTTGGTAGGGTGACTTTTTGGCGTCGCTTCAGCTGTGAAGAAACTTGTGCAAATTGTCGCTCAAGTTGCTTGATTGCCACCAAGTGAGACTCTATTTTTTGGTTAATACTTCGGATATCTGCTTTCATTCTCTTTAAGGTCTCATCTTGATGGTCTGCTCGCTTCAACAACTTTTCAAACATATATTCAATCGTAGAATTGCTTGATCCAACATCACGCTTGTGTGGTGGCACATGAGGACCATTTCTGTAGCCCTCTCTTCTCCATTATGCGTCTGGCACTCTTTCTATCTCATAGTATCCACCCCTATTATCTCTATACATCCCATCTCGGCTAAAGTTCCGACCTTGACTCCCGGAGCCTTGCCTCCGATAGTCCAAATTGGATCCTTAGAGTTTGTTCCGGAACCCCGCCGCTTGGTTGCTCACATAATAGGAATCCTCATCAAACAATTGATCATCATAAATAGGAGTAATTGGGGGTTGATGAGCTATTGTCTTCACATATCTTGGTTTTGCTTCAAAACCAAATCCATGCTCGTACGGAGTTGAGCAAGTTGCTCCATAATCTCTTCATTCACTTTAGTCTACTCATTATTTGTGGTAACCGCACAAGAACTCTTTATATTACCATGCTCACTCTGACCCCATGCTCTGTTGGTCTTCACCAGTTGTTCCATTCCTTCGGCAACTAGCTCAAACGGTTGATCAAGAAAAAACACCTCCCATGATCATGTTGGGGCAACCTTTGCTATTATTATCAAGTACTCTACAGAAGATCTCGACTAAAACATCATCAACAATTTTGTGATCAGGGACCATCCTTAACCATTTGGTGAATCTCTCCCATGTAGTGCTAAGAGAGTCTCCAGGTAATTGCTCGAAGTTATTAATTTGGTCCTTAAGCTTCAGCTTCTTCGACCTTTGGAAATATCTTTCTAAGAACATCCAATACAGCTCAGCCCAACTCGTGATACTACCCGAAGGAAGTTCATACAACCCATACAGCTACATTTCCAGTCAGATACAATAGGAACACCCTCGATCCAACAGTGTCAATAGAAATACTTTGTGTCCCCATGACACTTTTGCACATGTAGACAACATTTTGGAGATGACGTTTGGGGATCCTCTGATGGTAACCCTGTGAATAAGCCACGATTTTTGAGCATTTGGAGCAATCCACTTGATACTGCGAACTTAGCATCTGCCAGTAGAGGGGGCAGTACTACAGAACCAATAACATCCATCGCCATAGGGTTTAATTGGTATTGATTCCAACTATAAGCATTTGCATTGACATCTCTAAGCTGTGTTCGGTGAAGCCTTGGGGGTATATTTTCCTCTCTACTTAAGTCTTCCTCATTCGGATGCATATCCTCCTCAACTTCAATATCCTCATTCACTCGAGCCATCCTTCTTTGTAGTCGATGGATCTCAAAATTTAGTGGAGCTAAGGGATTACCTTGGCTCCTTGTGTTGGGTATATAACCTAGTACGCCCTGTAAAAGAAATCAAACAACAAAAATAAAATAAAACTAAAGTACAAGAGACTCTAGAAATCAATACTAGAACTAACTAATAGTGAATTCAAGTCAAAACCTAGTCGTATTCCCCGTCAATGGTGCCATAATTTCTTGATGATGGTCACGCTCCAATAAGAAAGCGGTTGCTATTAGTAATTAACCTAACTGAGGTTAGTGTCAAATCCACAGGAAATACAGGGCTTGCCTATAAGATTTCACTATAACCATTCCAAGTATCTATAACTACAATCTCTAGATGCGGGAGGGGGGGAGGGGGGGTTGTTGTGATTCAAAGACAACTAAAAATGAACACTAATAAAATTTCAAAGAACCCTCAATTTTGGGGGCAACTTGGGAATCGTGTTCACCATGGCTAGTTAACTCAATTACCCTGGGTAACATATCTTTGATCTGTGAATGGCATGCAAGACAGTAACTTAGGTTCTTCCAGCCCTTTTGTGAAAGTGAAGGTCAAATTTCACCATGGCGCTTGGTCGACCACCATGGTGTGCCAACTAACTGTTACCTATTGTCCTAGTTAACGTCCCCTTGGTTAGGTTTTGTCGATTAGATGGAATAACATCTACTGAATCCTGTCATCTACTTCCCTTTTCCTATTCGTCACTACCTTGATCGGGATCATGATAGTAGGCAGGGTTCGGTGTTGGCCACCACCAAACAACATTAACCATGAAGGGAAATAAACAATACATGCACAACCCCAATCATAGACATGCACAAAACCCAGGTCATCTCAAGTCAACTACCCATGGTTCCATAACTCCAAGTTGTGGGTGTTTCGCTACTCATGGCTAAGATAAAAACACACAAAAATGCACCTAATAGTCATAGTTGAGAGTTTCACCAATAACAATGGAGAAGATAAGTACCACAAGTTGCAAACCCATAAGATTTGCAATCCCCAAAATGGGTTTCCCAAAGAGAATAATAATCTACTTTAAAAATCTAAGAAAACCTTCAAAATGTAATGGAGAAATGTCTACTGTTCAAACTCTCCTCAAAAACCTAACTTAAACTCTTTATAGTATTTAAAAAATAAACCCTAGGAATTATGCAAAAAAGACAGCCAGCATCTGATAAAAATTGCGCAATTACGACTCGTAAGTTGGCCTATGAGTTATAGTCGGGATCTTTTATCAGCTTCTTGGCATCTTTGACTGAACTGTTATGACCCATAGGTATGAGTCGTTACTCAAGCTACGACTCGTATGTTGGTCTTCTAGTCTTGGTCTTCATTTATGGTCCAACATTTTGGCTCTTTGATTCTTGCTACGAGTCCATATACATGAGTCGTAGTGTGTCTTATAACTCATAGACTGGCCTCGTAGGGGTGACCTTCACTTGGTAGATTTCTGATTTTTGGTCTCTGATTCCTGCTACGACACAACCAACGACTTGTAGCATGAGCTATGACTCGTATGATGGCTCTTATCGCCTATGCTTCAGTAAGATCAACAATTTTTCTTCAAAATCATGCCAACCTAACTTTTCTGCAAGATTAATACAAAAACACATCAAAACACTAAAAAGTCGCTATAAGAACTCACAAAATCCCTTGTTTTAGGCACCAAAGGTTCTGTAATTTGACAACACATCAATGATTTACAAGCATGTTTTACTTCGAGCATTGATCATGCATGCCATAATGATATTATACTTGTCCATCCCTAAAGATTATGCATTTTTGCTATGTCACGACCCAATCCAAGAGCCTAGACGTGATTAGTGAATCGGGAACCCGAAGAAACCCCAAACAAGCCTCATAGCATATCATTACACATCTTTGGTCGCGGAAGCAATTAAAATAAAAATAAGGGATAGACATAAACAAGGGGAAGTGGGACTAAGTGAGAGGTAGAGAAAGAGAATAATACTTAAATACCATAGATGAGTCAAGCTCAAGCATAATACACAACTTGTCCAGCAATACCTCTAAACATAGATAGTTAGCGGGGGCCAAGACAAAGTAACCGGGCTCGACTTCATAGTCAAAATAGAAGTAAAGAAGAAAGTATAAATACATAGCATAAGAAAAATAGACCAATGTCCCCTGAATGGAGGACTCACCAACAAGCTTGAGTGAAATTGTACTAGCAACGTGGGTGGAGATGCTCAAGCGGGGTTCCAGTTCCTACATGGTGATATCATGTAAGCATAAAGTATTTAGTACATTGGAATGTACTAACTATGTGGGATACAATGCAACAAGAGATAGGCAATATAATCAAAAAGCATAATCATAACAGGAGATTGTGTATTAGCAACATGGCATGCATGAACAATGCTTGTACTAAAACATGCTTGAAAATAATCATTCTTACATAGTTTGTTTTATCCAATAAGATAACATCATTAGATCATCCAAATACCTTGTACTAGAGGGTGAGGGCATGAGTCATAACAACTTCTACTAGGTAATGGGTGGTACATGAGATAATCAATAGCACATGAGGGTAAAAGATAGCATAAGTCATAACCCCTTCATGTGTTCATATGAGAGTAAGGCATTCCACATAGTTTATAACCCCTTCATATGAGTGTATTTTATAACCTCAAATCATACGTGAGGGTAAGGAGTACAACATAGTTCATAACCCCTACTTGCGAATATGAGTGCATGGCATAACCTCAATGAATACATAGCATAACCCCAAATCATATATGAGAGTAAGGAGTACCACAAAGTTCATAACCCCTATATGTAGAGAAGAGCACGTGGGTAGCATAACCTCATACATGAGGGTAAAGTGTACAACGTAGTTCATAACCCCTACATATAGGAAGTGGCCTTGCACTAGAGGGTAAGCATATAGTATAGTTCATAACCCCATCTAGTAAGCTTCACAATTGACAAGAGCATAAGCTTAAGCATAAGAACCCAATAACTCATCACAATTCCCAAGAATATAACAACATAAGAGTCCAACAATTCACTTCCAATACAATAGGTGCTTTACATGTTTTAAATTCACATATATACATTACTTCCATCATCAAATATTCATCATCTAATCATCATAACATCCTCCAAATCATAAGCCATCATTGGACCTTCAATTCCTCAAGTAACCCTAGTCGGACATTTTATCAAATACTTAGAGGGTGTGTAGTGCTAGTGTAAAATCATGCAAATCAAGAGCGAAATCATGATAGTAAATTCATTGTAAAACCTTCAATAGATACTTGGTAACATCCTCAAGCAATATACATCAAAATCGTCCATCAAAGTTTACACTAGATCATAGATTCATAGCCCCAAATATGGAAAAATAGTCATAATTTCATAAAACTTTGACATAGTGTGCAGTGAATTTCATAATATGCAAGATCCATTTGTAAATCAACTTTAAATAATACAATTTGAGTAAAAAGAGGCTTGAGTATAATGGGTGAACTTATGAAAGAAACCCACATACCTTAGCTTTATAGAACCCTTGAAAAAGATTGAGGATTGAGACTTGAAGCTTGAATGAAATCCTTGAAGAAATCCTTAAGATAGGTCATGAGTTTTGGGACTTGAATTTAGGGTGGAATATAAGTCTAAGTGTTTGAGAGGATATTGGAGGAATGTTAAAGATGATAGTGAAATAAGGCTAAGAATAGGTATTTTTTCTTGTGGGAAGGCTTAGGCCTATGACTTAAAAGTCTTGGACCGAACTTGAAAAATAGGATGAAATTTACACTGTGGCGCGTCGCGCCATAAACGCAGATTCGCCTTTGGAATTTGCCACTTTAAAAATTGAAATTGTGATTCTTCGCTCTAAAATCGAGGTTAGACCCTTCTTCCACTAAATTTTACCCCCTGAACAAGAATATAAAATTGGATTTTTGAAATAACGCACGAATTTTGAGATATATGGAAACTAAGATTTTGGCCATTTTCGAGGCAAATTTCGGGTACTTTTTGGGGTCGTTTCAATATCTCCCCCTTGGGAACATTCATCTTGGAATGTCAAAGAAACATATATGAGAAGAGTAATCATAAACAAATCAGCCTTAACAAGAATGCAACAATACATTTGAAACACCATTTTCAAAATATCAACATAAGTGTCAAAAATCATCATGAACTTGTTAACATAAACGTGGATGGATGTAAAAGCCATTGGGGTTGAAACATAAGGCTTGGAATAATGAAATACTAGACATATCATCATAAGCTCAAATAGAAATGAAAGATATACGGATGTTGTTTCTCCATGCCCACTCCCAGAGAGACATTTTCGACTTGACGAACCTTCCAAAGATCCTTTTGAACACCATATCCTCATCAATCAACTTTGAACACACAAACACCGGCCACTTAGTAGCAAGTCACCATCTCCCCCTTGGGAGAAGACCTCCAAGTTTATAAAGATGGAAATCAATGCCTTACATAACTAGACCCCTTCAAACATAGAAGATTCGGAACCATCAAAGCCACTACACCACCATTCTCAACCTCATCCACCCTAGTCAATCGGTGAACTCCTCTAACCACCTTCTTGCCACCTAAATATTTCCACTTCCCATAATTAACAAACAACCTCACCTCTTACGAATTCACAACTTCAATCTCAAATGATTCACAAGCTCTCCCTCACTACCGGAAACAACCAACACATCATCACCAAGAACTATCACAAATATAGCAAGGTAGGGATTAAAGACCCTATTCATGAGAACTATAGACTTGAATTTTGCATAAGTCAAACCGAAAGATACCACCCCAAATCCATGATATCGGAAAGGACATTAAGGACTTATTGGCCACCAGAAACTACTCAATAGAAATAACTTAGGTTCAACTCCCCTAACTCTTACAAGATGAAAAATGTTATCCCTTAGAGATTAATTGTAACTTAAAACAAGGAATGGTCTTACCCCTTCACTACCACTCAAAGATGGGTTTAAAAAAGGAATTGGGATTAAACTCTATGGGCCCCACCATCTATGGAGACACAATATGCATGCAACTAATCCAACCCAAGAATGACATCAAAATCCACTGCATCGAATCCAACAAATCACAAGGCAAGACCCAATGCAATAAGAACACGGAGTAATACTGATGACCTTCTAGCAAAAATAAACTCAACAAAGGTGTAGACACCAAAGGTTCAGATATCCACCCAAAACACACATGAATCCCAAAAGCAACAATAGGAAAAATGAAAGGAATAGGAACACCTGAACCTACCGATACATACACATCAAAGTCAAAAAAATGCACCTTGGCCTTGAGGAAGACCCTCTTTGCCCTTGTTCCAGATATAAAGGCAATCAATAAGGTTGTGACCACCTTTTCGGCACCTGTAACATGCTCTTGAATTCTTTAAGCATTTGCCATGATGATGTCTTTTACATTTTGGGCATTTTGGAAAACTTATTCCACCATCGCCTCCTTGGAACTGTTCATCCTCAAATCGAACGCTCTAGGACTCCCCACTCCTTTTCTTTCGAAGCTTCTCCACCTCCATTTTTTCGGCGTAGGTCATCAAATGGGACAAGTCCATATCACTAATTGACATAGCGGACTGGCAATCTTCACTCAGCAAGTCGAATACACCCATAACAAACTTGTTCATTCTAGCCCTTCGGTCGGCAACCAAGTGAGGAGCATACTTAGAGACTTGGCTGAACTTGAGGGAATACTCCCTCACACTCATTGACCCTTGTCTCAAATTCATGAATTCTACCAATTTGGTTTCCCTAAGATCAATAGGGAAGAACCGACTAAGGAGAGCCACCTTAAACTCCACCCAGAGCACCACATTGTTGATTCCCTTCTCCTCCCTCCATTGGTTGTACCATATATGTGCTACCCCCTTGAGTTGGTAGGCCTCCAACTCCGCCTTATCTTTTGATCTAATACCTATGATGGCCAATGCCTTATAAATCTAATCAACAAACTCTTGGGGATCCTCATCCACCTTTGACCAGTAGAACTCTAGCGAGTTCATCCTCATGAAGTCTCTCACCCAAGAAGCCGTTGTAGGAACATGAGGGGGTCGGGCTCCTTGGCTGGATTAACCACAACTTGTGCAAGTAAGGTGAGAGAATCAGAGCTCTCCATGAGTCGATTGTACCTCGGGGGTATGGGCTGTTCTTGCTCTTGTGTTAGGTATGATCAACTAGCATGGGAAAGAACAATTGTTAGGAAGAAAAACTTACTCTAACTCTATAACACGACTTAGAATATGAAGAAGGGAAACATCTCCTAAAACGCCTCATAGCTTCATACTCTTAGTTGTGGTGCACAAAACAACCTAGAATAAGACTCTAATTGACGCGGTGTGTTGGACTTTGAGGATCGAACAACATAGGGCTCTGATACCACCTTTGTCATGACCCAAGCCTAGGGCCTAGATGTGACCGGAGAATATAGAACTCAAAGGGACCCCAAACAAGCCACATAGTATATCATTACACATCCTTGGTCATAAAAGAAATTAAAATAACAATAAGGGATAAGCATAAACAAGGGGAAGTGGGACTAAAGGAGAGATAGAGAAAGTGATTAATACTTAAATACCATAGATGAGTCAAGCTCAAGCAAAATACACAACTTGTACAACAACACCTCTAAACATAGATACTTAGGGGTGCCAATACAAAGTAATTGGGCTCACCCTCAGAGTAAAAATAGCAGTACAAAGAAAGTATCAATACATAGCATAAGAAATATAGACCAATGTCCCTGGAATAGAGGACTCACCAATAAACTTAAGTGAAACCGTACTAGCCATGAGGGTGCAGATGCTCCGGCAGTGCTATGGTTCCTACATGGTCATGTCATGTAGCGTATGCATTAGTATGTTAGAATTTACTAAGTATGTGGGATGCAATGCAAAGAGAGATAGGGCAATATAATTAAAATGCATAATCATAACAAGAGTTGGTTTATTAGCAACATGGCATGCATGAACAATGCTTGTAGTAAAACATGCTTGAAAATAATCATTCTTACATAGTCTGTTTTATCCAATAAGATAACATAATTAGAGCATCCAAATACCTTGTACTATAGGGTGAGGTATATAGCATGAGTCATAACCCCTTCTAGCAGGTAATGGGTGGTATATGAGATAAAGAATAACACATGAGGGTAAAAGGTAGCATAAGTCATAGCCCCTTCATGTGTGCATATGAGGGTAAGACATTCGACATAGTCCATAACCCCTTCATATGAGTGTATTTCATAACCTCAAATCATACATAAGGGTAAGGAATACAACATAGTTCATAACCCCTACATGTGATATGGGTGCAAGTCACAACCTCAACTGAGTACATAGCATAACCCCAAATGATACACGAGAGTAAGGAGTATCACATAGTTCATAACCCCTACATATAGACAAGAGTAAGTGGGTAACACTACTTCATATATGAGGGTAAAGTGTACAGCATAGTTCATAACCCCTACACGTAGAAAGTGGCCTTGCACTAGAGGGTAAGCATATAGTATAGTTCATAACCCGATATAATAGGCTTTACAATTTACAAGAGCATAAGCTTAAGCATAAGAACCCAATAACTCATCACAATTCCCACGAATATAACATAAGAGTCCAACAATTCCCTTGAAATACCATAGGTGCTTTACATGATCTAAATGCACATATATATATTCCTTCCATCATCAATCCATCATCATATATTCATCATATAATCATCATAACATCATTCAAATTATAAGACATGCATTGGACCTTCAATTCCTCAAGCAACTCTAGCTGAAAATTTTATCAAACACTTAGAGAGTCTGTGTAGTGCTAGTGTAAAATCATGAAAATCAACAGCAAAATCCTGCTAGAAAATTCATTATAAAACGTTCAATAGATTCTTGGTAACACCCTCAAGCAATATATATGAAAACCGTCCATCAAATCTTATACTAGATCTTAGATTCATAGCCCCAAATATGGAACAATAGCCACAATTTCATAAAGCTTTAACATAGTGTGCAGTGAATTATATAATATGCATGACCCCTTTGTAAATCAACTTTAAATCATGCAATTTGAGTAAAAGGAGTCTTGGTTATCATGGGTGAAAGGAAACCATGAAAGCAACCCACATACCTTAGCTTTGGAGAACCCTTGAAGGAGATTGAAGATGGAGACTTGAAGCTTGAATGAAATCCTTAAGATTGGTCTTGAGTTTTGGGACTTAAATTTAGGGTGAAATATGAGTCTAAGTGTTTGAGAGGATATTGGGGAATGTTGAAGATTATATGATGGTGAAACAAGGCTAAGTATAGGTATTTTCTCGTGTGGGAAGGCTTAGACCCTAAACTTAAATGTCTTGGCCAAACTTAAAAAAAAAGATGATCAAATTTACAGTGTGGCACATTGCGCCATAAACGCGGACTGCCTAATGAAATTCGTCACTTTAAAAATAAAATTTGCGATTAGTTCACTCTAAAAATTGGGTTAGACCCTTTTCCCCCTAAATGTGACTCAATGAACAAGAATATGAAGTCAAATTTCCGAAATAATGCATGGATTTTGAGATATATGGAAATTAAAATTCCTGGCATTTTCGAGACAGATTTTCGGGCACTTTTTGGGGTTGTTTCATGCTATATTGGCTTATGTCTTGTTGCATTTCATCCCACATACATAGTACATCCAAACGTACTAACGCATAATCTATGCCTACATGATATTACCATGTAGAGACCGGGTCACCTCTCGATCATCCTCTACATGGCTAGTTTGGTACTTCGGAAGATAAGCTTTGGTGAGTCCCCAAGTCCGATTGGTGAGTACTCAAGTCTGAGGATGCTATCTATGCTACTCTTTCTATTTGATATTTCGTTATGTTGAATAGCTGATACTATGAGGGTGAGCCCGAAAAGTGTATTGGCACCCACTCCATTCCATGTTAAAGGTATTGTTGGATAATTGATGTACTTATTCTATAAGATCTACTCTTTTATGCCTTTATAAATATCAAGACTTTCCTTAGTCCACTTCCCTTATTTGTATATCTTGTTTTGTTTATTTTGCGTCCATGATCAAGGATGCTAAGAAACTCGTTCGGGGTCCCTTTGGGTTCCTATTCGTCGTGTCACATCTAGGCCCTAGGCTTAAGTCATGAAAAACTTGGTATTAGAGAACTAGGTTGTTAATGGTCCTCAGAATCCAACACACCACATCGATTAGAGTCTTATGCATTATTGTGAAGCGTGCCACAACTATGAATGGGAGGTTATAAGGTGTTTTAGGAAATGATTCATTTCTTCATGGTTTATATCATGCTTTGGATGTGAGTGTAAGGCTTTTTCCCTAATGAATGCTCATTACTCTTCTAAGATCATGTCGATTCCAAGAGGGAAAGTAAGTCGAGCCCGTACACCTGAGGAGCAACCGGCTCTTCCCTCTCCTCAAGGTGGAATGGTAGCGCAAGATGGGTTTCGGGATGCTATTACAATGTTGGCTCATGCTATGACCAACAAAATTTACCAAGGGGTCCAAATTCCTCATGTTCCCACTCGGGCTTCAAGGGTGAGGAATTTCCCTAGAATGAACCCACCGGAGTTCCATGGATCCGAAACAGAAGTGAATCCCCAAGAGTTCATCGATGAGATGTACAAAGTACTAGCTAATATGAGGGTCAATTCGGAGGAGACACCGGAGTTAGCGCCTACTAACTCAAAGGTGTGGCTCAAATTTGGCTTACACAATGGATGTTGGAGAGGAGAGATGATGATTCTTGGGAGGAGTTTAAAACTGCATTCCTTAACTGGTTCTTTCTTATCGATCTAAAGGAGGCGAAAATGATGGAATTTGTAAACCTTAAGCAAGGTTCCATGAGTGTGA
>JAPFFP010111762.1:0-18564 GCA_026153255.1 Solanum medicagineum | reverse complement strand
TTATAATCGGTCTTTGGATTAGTGTTTGTCTGGTGCCTAATCGGCACTAGTCACGGCTCCTGGGTTGGGTAGTGACAGCAAAGCACATACTATCTTTATCACCAAATGTTGTTTCAAAATTTTTAAAGAACCAACTCCATGCATTACCATTTTCGAAATCAACAATTCCATACGCCAACGGCAAAATATAACCTATATGATTGTCAATTGTAATACTGTAAATAAGACTTATCGGCACTAAAAATTTTCAATTCCTTTTGCTTTTATTATAAATTCAGTTTAATTTAGTAGAACTACTAACCTCCAGGATCCAAGATACTAGCTATCAACATGGTACCTTCAAATGTTGACCATAGGTGCACTCCATCAACTACAACTATTGGACGATAATAATTTCATCCTTTTATGCTTGTATCAAGTGCAATAAATGAATACAAAAAACTTATCTTTTTCAGTTTTTTTAAGATTGAGAATTATCCCCGAATATGCTTGTCCCAATATATAATAATACATTAGTATTATAGAATATAACTCTTCTGGGTCCCCTCGCAATATCTTCATTACTTTTTGCTTACACCTCCAAACTTGCATGTACGCTAAGGAAATACCATATTTTCTCTTCATGTTTGCCCATATGTCGCTTGGTATGTAAATTGTTTTGTTGTAGTTATACTTAGGCAGCAACATGGTACCAAGCACACAACTAGTAGATTGATGTTATTTGAATTCAATCTGTCATTTGATGGGCAAGTGTGTTCATCGTTGGAAACTCTCACTTTGAATAATCCAGATTTTCCTAAGGATGATGACTTAAAGAACCATGAACAATGATCATCCGGACATTTCAGAGTAAAAATACAAATAAAGAAGAACACAACTTAATAATTATTACGATGGTCAGTACAGTACCAACAAAATAAGCAATATTTTTTCTTTCACTTGGCAGTATAGGATCTAATATCTTTGAACCAAACTGCCTCAATAGTGCATATCTGTGCATAACCTCATCTAATGTACGCTTGTTTATGCAAATTTGACCTTCCACTACTGGATCAATTAAAGTGTTGCTGATTACATCTGGTTCTTGATTTTCCTCATCAAAATCCACCAAAGTTGCATCACTCACGGCCAATCCATCTCTAGTGATGTTATTATTTGTGGCAATATTATTAGATCATTTGGTTCATACGATATTGTCTCCACATTTCTAAATATGTCACACATAATGGATATTTTGAAAAGAAATCTGGGTTGAACCTTTTCTAATGTAAATATACTTTTACCCCATGCCATTGTGGATTTTCAATGGCGGTGAATGCACATTCACGACATATTATATTACCAACTCGACATATGTCGTGTCAACCTTATTTGAGAAGCAATGATTCTAATCAAACCATCATAATTTGATGATGTATCATATTGTTTTGTTGTAATTATACTTAGGCAGCAACATGGTACCAAGCAAACAACTAGTAGATTGACGTTATTTTGAATTCAATCTGTCATTTGATGGGCAAGTGTGTTCATCGTTGAAAACTCTCACTTTGAATAATCCAGATTTTCCTAAGGATGATGACTTAAAGAACCATGAACAATGATCATCCGGACATTTCAGAGTAAAAATACAAATAAAGAAGAACACAACTTAATAATTATTACGATGGTCAGTACAGTACCAACAAAATAAGCAATATTTTTTCTTTCACTTGGCAGTATAGGATCTAATATCTTTGAACCAAACTGCCTCAATAGTGCATATCTGTGCATAACCTCATCTAATGTACGCTTGTTTATGCAAATTTGACCTTCCACTACTGGATCAATTAAAGTGTTGCTGATTACATCTGGTTCTTGATTTTCCTCATCAAAATCCACCAAAGTTGCATCACTCACGGCCAATCCATCTCTAGTGATGTTATTATTTGTGGCAATATTATTAGATCATTTGGTTCATACGATATTGTCTCCACATTTCTAAATATGTCACACATAATGGATATTTTGAAAAGAAATCTGGGTTGTTTCTAATGTAAATAGACTTTTACCCCATGCCATTGTGGATTTTCAATGACGGTGAATGCACATTCATGACATATTATATTACCAACTCGACGTATGTCGTGTCCAACCTTATTTGAGAAGCAATGATTCTAACCAAATCATCATAATTTGATGATGTATCATATAACACTCCTTCCATCTTATAATCTATATAGTTACCTATGTAACACACAAAAATTATACCAAAATAAACATTAAGTCTTGCACATCAGCAATCCAATGTGTCACACAATTACAACACCATCAAAATACCAAAGTGAAAACATTTGTTAATACTACCATCATATACACCAAATTAACAGCACCATAGTTGAATCAATGCTTTCGAATTTATATTATTTAATATCAATATTTATACCATAAAGTTAAACATCCTGGATGTCGCACAACATACATGGTTTACATCATTGTAACACTACCATCGTACCACTAAAATGTTAATCAACACAATAAATATTTCATATTATAGACACTATAGACGCAACCAAAAAAATACTTCTAACAAGATTGAACATTTATACACCATCCAAATGAGAATTCAATAAAACTTCACGTTTAAACATCATTAATCATGAAATAAAAATTTACAACAGCATTAACGAAATTTTAAAGGCGTTGTTTAAAAAAAAAATCAACAACACAAACTAAGTTGTAGTTAATTAAAAAAATATCACCAATTTTTTATATTTGCTAATAAAAAATAAGATACTTTTTTCTACAATTACATACTTGTTAAGTCCCATCTACCATCATATTGTATCAAAATTGATACAAAATTATCATTCTCCATTGACTTAATCTGGACGAATGCCTTCTCTCTCACTTCCCAACTCTTTTTCTTTTTTGGTACCAAACTAATGTTCTTAAAGTGTGAATCAAAATGTTTATGTAAAAGATTTGGTAACTGCATCACCTTTTCCTCCTGATAATTAATTGTGTAGATGTAACAATGAAGTCTTTCTTCATATGAACAAAATACAAAATTAAGGCTTCATTCTTGGTTGACATGTCTGCTAAAAGGTTGTCGGAATGCAAATAAATTGATTTAATTGATATTGATAAAGGAAAAATATATTTTTTAACTATATAAAATTTTTTTTAAAGGATCTAAATTTTAGCTTAGATGCATCATAATTAACGTCTTATTAAAAATATTTTTATAATAAATTTGTTAATTACATTAATATTTTGATAGTTATCTTCAAATAATTAAGGTAGCAAAAATTTTATTTTTGATGTTAGCAATCACCTACACGTATTAATGCATAAAATAAGAATTTTTCTTTATTTAATCTACTTTTTGCTTTTCCAATAGCTATCAAATCAATTTATTTGATTTGACTGCCTTGTCATCATCATTAATTAATCACAATAGATATCTTTTACCTATTTTGTAATAATGGATTGGTATATTTGTGAAAATAATAATTCATCCTCTAGCTAGCCCTACATTGAAGACTAATAGCAGTTGACAGATGAACAAAATAGGATACTTAAGTTGGCATTATACCTTATTACACATAATGTTTGAGGATACATATGCTATCTTGATGTCACACATACCATTAAATTGACTATGAATACAGAGAATGGTGCAATTGAAGGAAGATAAGGTTACTTGGCATTTAAATTTGAAAACATTAGATGCCCAAAAAATCATACTAAAATTTCTATATGCTTCAATTGTGTACCATACTTAGATGGATAGAAACAATCGTAAGTTCCAACAAAAATTGCAGAGCCAACCATAGTTCTAAAAGAAATTTTGATAGAGCTACACATAGTTGTCCAGAAATATAGTAGATCAAACATGCTTGAGACTATAGTCTTGTCTATAGGATCCATTCATATATATTGCAGAAAGTAGTAGTAGTATGAATACATAAACTAATCCTTAAGTTCAAAAGCACTAGTTGTACATATTTGTCATTTGATTAAATAGAAACTTATCTTTTGACCAAAAAATATTAAAAAGAGTTTACTTGTATAAATTCCTTGAAAGTATTGCTCAACAAGATCACCTGATTGAGGAAATAATTTCTTTGTTTGAAATTTTCCTTTTGACGTTAAATATTTAAACCCTCGTCCTCATCTTTTTCCAATTGTACTAGGAACGACAAAGGATTACCTAATAGTACTCTTCGTACTTGATCCATCTTTATTTTCAGTCTTCTTGTCCAACCAGCAAAAAAGCAAAAAGTAAAAAAATAAAGTCAACTCAAAGAGAGAACCAAAGTTCGTAGTCTTTGAGCTTTACAAAATGTCAACACTACACACATACTACTACCATGTAATTATAAAAGATGTCATTTCTATCGGAATAAGTAATGAAAAATATAGTAGCTAATACAAGATACTTTACCTCATTAGTCTAGTTTCATATTTTTGTTGAAAAACATTTTAAGTTATTTACAATATCAACATCCATTTGTTCCACAATCACGTAGGAATCATAAGCTCGAGTCTACCTCACTATATGTCAACCGTTGTTGGAATTATCATTAGCATAAAACACTTGTGATGCTTGGTCCGCTACAATAATAGGCTTATTTATTTTCAAAAATCTACTCAGATTCACACTCACAACGTCACATTAATCTCTTCTAACTACTTTTATTTTGTCGTACATACCATACCAGTCACACAGAAACAAAATGACTCTTCTCTCTGGGACAAGCTGAAGTCCAATCACATCTATTAAAACTCTATAGTAATCAAGGTTCTCAATATTCTTATCATTCTCTCCAACTATAACAATACCAAAATTTCATGTTCTTAAATTTTTATGATAATATCTTACATGAAATCTATATTCCTCCCCCAGGAAGATGGGCATAATCCTATGAATTTCATTTTAAGGCGAGCTCTTGCCTATCGACTACGCTTGCCGGGCCATTAACATTATAGTCATTACATGTGTTGAATATTTTGTAAGATCACGTGAGGGTGAGAGAGAAGATCTTCCATGAGCAAACTATGGTCTGTTTTATGCAATTGTATGACCTAAAAATAAAATTATCTTTAATACTCTTCAGAATGAGCAGCACAACATTATTTGATGCTCTTCAGAATGAGTAGCACAACATTATAATATCAAACAAGATTATGTATTACTAACCCTATCTTTAAACAATTCTATATATTCTCGATCCTATTCTGCATCTGACAAGTGTTGAGCAGTATCCATATGAGTTTGTGCAAACTCTCTACAAAATTGATGTTAACCATAAAATTTATATAGTGACGATGTTACCTTAAAGTAAAAAAGGAAAAAAGATAATATGAAAAAACTCATCATACTCAAGATATGGTATGACTTCATCACAATTCATCTAAATGTATATTTGTGCTTGTTCTAATTCATTTGCTTCAAGTTCAAATGGATTTTTAGCTCCCAAACTTTTTCCATGTTGAAAAAATATAGATAAACCTCCATTTGAATTTTTTAAACCCCAATCATAAATTGTTCAGGCCGATTGAATTTTGTGTTAATTTTACACAGATACCTTAAGTAGAAGGTCATACATTCATTTGCAATGTAGCCCTCTATGATAGAACCTTCTGCACATGCCCTATTACCATTGAGAGATTTCAAAATATATAACAATCTCTTAATAGGATATATCCACAAATAATGAATAGGCTTATAAATCTCAGCTTCACCAGCTAAATGAATAGGCATGTATTGCATCATGTCATCTAAAAAAGGAGAAAAAATCTATTCTAACTTACAATGTCTTCCAGAAATTTGTGCTTGAACATGTCTCAAGTCATCAATCCTCAACTCCTTTGATCCAAGATCACCAAAAAATATAGATAACTCAATAAGAGGTTCACATACTTCTTTGAAAAATATACCACGAAGTGCAAAAGGGAGTATGTGCTATAAAAGAACATGACAATTATGACTTTTCAACCCAGATCTACAAATATTAGATGAGAATCCATTAGGGACCTTTAAATTCTTCAAGAAAAGACATAACTTGTGCTTATTTTCAGGAAACAATGTGTAACATGCAATTGAAACTTTGACATTGTTCCCTCTTTGGATATGGTGTAATTCTAGTATATGTTCATTTCCAACAAGTCTAATCGAGTTTTAGTTGTGTCTTTGGTCTTTCCTTTGACATTCACGATTGTCCCCATGATATTATCACATATATGTTTTCAATATGCATAACATCCAAATTATGTCGCAATAAGAAAGATTTCCATATTGAAGTTTAAAAACGATACTTTTCTTGTTCCAATTATACTTTCGTTTTTCAAATGAAATCTTCAAATTCTTTTTAGGATCCTTTGTTAGTGGTTTTCCTTCATGATCTTGCACTTGGTTAAGTATCTCAATAGCTGAATACATTTTTTGTGGGAGCCTTCTCTCTATTGTACTATAAAATTTGAAACACCCCAATTTCTTTTTAAGCTAAGAATAAGTCATCCTTCATATGATATAGGATTTTAATTGATTATTCCTAATTGAGCATAGATGTTAAAGTCGATTTCTTAGTGTGGGAATTGAATTGGAGATGATATGAGGTAGTAGTTCTAATGTAAGATTTTATAAAAATTAAGTCAACCAATGACTTGTAGGTTGTATTTATGTGATAGGATCAATTCCTATGTACTTAAAGTATATAAGGTGTGATTTAGAGTCACAAGGAATCTTTTACATCAAGTTAAGTCCAAAGAATTTCTACTGACTAAGTTTTTGTATGAGTTGATAGAAGGGTCAACTTTAAATGACCATATCTCCTAAAGTATAATAAGTTAGGTGACCCATAATATATCAAATCAAAGATATTTGAATTAGCTTTCCAACGCATCCATGTTCGCCTTAATTAGAGTTAGGAGTAGAAACTTATAACCATTTTAGTGAAGGAGTACAGAGCTGTCTGAAGGTCCATGCCTGGAGCGCGTCGCGGACCAAACGCGAACCCTCGCTAGGTAAGCAATGACATTTTTTTCTTTTTATTTTGAGGATACTTTTATCCTAAAACCTTTGGGGGTCTATTTAAGGTCCCAAAACGCATAAAACGTTTATTTTCATAACCAAAACCCTCTTCCTTCACTCCTAAGCATAAACACTCAAGAATCATCAAGAAAGTAATCAAGTTACGATTAGCTTTAAAGATTCATCCTCAAGGTGAGTTATTCTTCATAAATTTCAATCTATCCAACCCAAATTTTCTTTATCTATTCATGAATCTCTAATAGAACCTTACACCATAACCTAGGGTTTCAAGAAGACGAATTCAAGAATCCCAAGAAAGGATTATTTGATTCTTATTTTTTAAGAATAGAGGGTTCTTCACCAAGACTCTAAAAATTCTAAGTCAACAATTCATGAATCAAGAAGAAGCCCTTCAAATAATGTATTTCCAAGTTCTTTTTCTCTAAAGGAACTAACGAGATCGAGGATTTGCTCCAAGAGCTAGATCAACTTTTCAGGTATGTAAGGCTACCCAAAGCATGAGATTGTTCTCCCATTTACCCCCTTAGTTATAGTGAGTAGATAGTTGAAGGTGATGAGTTCTATTTATATGATTCTTGAATGTTTTCCTGAAAACTACTATTATTCTACATGTATTTTCATAAATTGATGATCATCATAACTTTTACTACTTGTTTAGCTGACTGATTGAGTTATTGTATAAACTATACATATTTAATTGCTAAAGATTTCCTGAATGAACCAAGGGGTTGATGTCTAGAGCCTTGATTATACAAGTGTGCTTGATTGTTGTGGTTCGGGTCTTGGGATGAATGCATTGATGACTAAAACTGATGATATTAGAGTGCTTAGAGTCTAAATGAGAGTGAAATTAACCTTGAAAGGATGATCCTACTCCTTGAGTTGATAGATGATGGGATGAGTTGAGGTTTCTTGGCCGTAGAGGCTAGGTGATGGAAATTCTTGATTGATTGATAGTTTTATGAGCAAGTCGAGTCATGGGAGTAGTATTGAGCACCGAAATGGGTAAGAGTGAGTCCCGCTCGCATATATTAACTATGTGGCCAGCGTAGGAGAGGATTGGACCGTGAGAGTGGATGTTTTCTTTGTCCCGTAGAGGACTTGATAGACTCTTGGATCCACTAATGGACTTGTCCTTTTCCTCGGAAAGGTACTGGATGAATGTCGTGACTACATCTCTTCGTTGTATCACCACCGGCTCATAGGTGGTGGTTGTCGGTTAGAAAAACTCCCAGATAGGTTTCATCTTGATAGTATTCTGATGGTGATATGATGATATGAGTCTTAATTGATGTTGATGAGATATTGTCCTACTCATTACCCTGAGTTGAGATGAGTACTTGATGTGTTGATGTTATTTCATGTCATATCTGTCTATATTGTTTACTTTTAGCCCATTTACATTCCACGTACTAATGCAATTTGGCGCTGCATTATTTCATGATGCATATTCAATAGACAGAGGGATTAGCAGATGATTCATTGAGGTTCACAAACTTTCAGTCCAGAGACTTTATGAGTCCTCCCCTTGATTCGGAAGATGACTTTATTTCATTTTCTTACATTTCGAGTTATTCTGAGTTTGTGGTAGCCATGGCCTACCATGGTACCTTCTTAGATGATAGGAATAGAGGCTTCGTAGAGATAGAGAGATGATGTACTGATGTTGGGGTCCTTCCTCTTTCTAAATTGAGTTTCTTTAATCCTATTTCATGTGATGGACGTTAATGACTAGTCTTATGGCCTATGACCCATATTTCTAGATGAGGATGTGATAGAATAGAGTTGTCTATTGTTATGTATTATGATGTCTTTCGCTAATTCATTGATTGAATGAAAGTGATAAGGCCAGGTGGTTCACTTGGAGACTAGCAATAGTCTCTAAGTGGCAGTTATGCCCAGGGTATCATCTCGGGGCATGACAAACTTTGTATCAGAGCACACAGTTCAAGTGTCCTTGGGAGTCTATGAAGCCGTGTCTAGTAGAGTCATATTTATGGGTATGTTATGCACCACACTTCATAAGAAGAAGGCTATAAGACATTAGAAAAAGTTTCCCTTCTTTCATGTTTTGATTCATGCGATAGAGATAAACTATATAGAAAACCCTCTTTTAATTGGTGCATCACATGTTTACACAAATGTGATCATATTTTCAAGAAGAGCCGATAAAGGAAAGGATGAGATAGTGACAGTGATAGCTAATTGAGGCTTATAGTTCAAGTTATACACCCACTAGGTATGTAATGGGGTGATGAGTCGATTGCAATAAGTTTGATGAAAGAGTCAATGTAATGGGGTGATGAGTCGATTGCAATAAGTTTGATGAAAGAGTCATAAGTATCCCATGATTTTCATGATGAGGTATAGAGGAAGAGTTATTGTTAGAATATGCTAGAGCGTGCTCAAACTAGAAGGAAGTTTATATTGATGTGTTGTAGTATTCATACTATTGAGGGTGAAGTGTAGATATTGAGTAGGGAAAAGAGTGCTTTCAATGTGATAGATCTAAATTAGGCTTATGATCTTTTAAGTGAGAGTTCATGAGACTCATCGAGTTATGAGCTTAGTCAGACAAGGAGACATGATTGAATAGGTAAGTGGTACTGAGTTATGAGGAAGGGATGTGTTAACTGAATACTCACTATGAGATTTTAGTGGTCTTATTTTCCCTAAAGTTTTACCTAGTAGTTATAAGTTAGCATTAAAGAGGTGTATGATAGATGCACATGTTATGCTAGACCCTAAGCTTGAATTTTAAGGAGTAGTACGAAACAGGAGATAACATTGTGAGACTGGTAGTCCTAGTTGGAGATTTTCTCTAAGAGGCTTGTCATAATGTATGTTCGAGATGAAGATATAGATTTATGAGGAAGTGATGCTATGGGCAAGGTACAAGTGTCCCTTAGGTAAGACAAGTGAGACAAGGATAGCTCAATAGATAAGAAGAGGCTTGAGATATGTATCCATGATTATGTAAAGATGTGTGAAGCTCTAAGTTATAACTGCTATAGGAATCTAGATGGTATATTTGAGTTGTCGATCGGAGTAGGTTGATGTAGGTAATCTTAGTCTTCATAAATAGCTAAATCAATTGGAGCTTATGGATAAATCATGATGAGTTTTCCATGATATTCTCAGTCTTATACAAATGAGTTTACGAGGGCACAGCAGATGGGAGTCTGCAGGTAAAAAGAGGAGGTTAGATGTAAGAGTTGTGGGAAATGGTTATGTACACCATAAGAATAGCAAATATAGAGAGATTTCCATATATACAAGAAGGAGATAAGAATGATATCATTGAAAAGAGTCTGAGTGGCTAGTTATATGTATACTACTATAGCATAATAGAAGAGTTTGAGATATTATTGTGGGTAGTGATTCTTTGACCAAGTGGAGGTGTATGCTTACAGCCTAGTAGAGGAAATTGATTCCCAAATTTAGAGAGAGGACCTTGAGAGCCAAGGGGGACATGACGAAGTAGTAAACCAGAGTAAATCTTGGGTCTTTGATAGTGATGGTCTGATCAAGATGAGATATCAACTCTTTTCCATCTCATACGATCTTTACCCTCTAGTTGAGGTGATACTCTATTCCCTTCTGGTGTATGACTGTCATACCTATGGCCTAGTCCCATGCACATCATGTTGATTTTCGTTCATGCTGAGTTCCGAGGATGAGAAGCTATGAATCCATTCATTAATCTTGATCTTACCCCATGAATCCAATAGTTTCCAATCCTATGCTGAATAAGATGTGACTTGAGTTTTACACTACGTATAGTTCTGTGAACTCAGAGTGAGTTTCGATAGATGAGGGAGATTGTATTTCGTTAGGAATGTCTTCTGATGAGATTTTTCGATTGAATCGTGCAGATGATCTTTGTTCCAAGTGCTTTGAGTAATCCAGCTTTTCAGTCTTGATAGAAGTATTGATAATAGTAGACAAGTTATAGGTGATGGAAGAGAATGAGTGCTCCTGAATTGTGATAATGGAGTTGGATTCCTATCTTCGAGTTGATGTTCCTTTTGAGCCTTTACGTACATAAGTATACAAGTCCTTTAATAGTATTTGTGCCTAGTAATGATGTTGGAAATAAAGTTTAAACTCTTGACATTGTGTTCAAAGCCATTTCATAAGAATGAGTATTCGAGTAACTAAGTATTTGAGTTCTTCATGATATTCGTGCTTATTTTACATGGAGAGGTAGTAGTTGAGGTTTCGCCAAAGGGGGAGATGATGAGTTCCTCCAGGTCCGAATAATGTGTTGATAGTAGTAGACTGAGGATTAGGATAGATGATGAGGAATGAGCATATCCTTATTATGATATTGGTGTTAAACTTGTGTCATGTAGGAATAAAAATAGGAAGAAGGAGAGAGATGAATCCTTATGATAAGCAGTAGATAGGTAAGAGTATGTTGGTGTGACTTTGAGTGAGAAATCGTTAAATGGTGGAGGTAGAAGTCTAAGCAAGCTTGAAAATTCTAAGGTATAGTTGAAGTGGTTAGAGTGATACGCTTGAATTCATGGTTGTTGTTATGCGAGTATCGATAGTAAAGACTTCATAAAAAGGGTTCGAGAAAGAGTAATGAAGTAATGAGGAGGACTAGTGATATTTTAATAAAAGCCCCGTGGAAGTTTAGAGTTGAGTATTAAGGACTAGCTCTGTATGCATATGATCATTTCATGAATAGCACCTTAAGGCTTAGAAGTAGGCTTGAATGGAAAAGGAGGATGTGGTTAGGCAGAAACTTGAATAGGAGCTATAAGTTAATGAGGTGTAGTGCTATGAAGGGGAGCATAGTCGGAGGAGATGCTAAGCTTGATAGTTACACATAGAGTCTTATGTATCTCGATGGTCCCATTCTCTATTAGAGTTGATGACCTCTTTCTTGAGTCCTAGAAAAATTGATTGATGAGGTGTTAGAATGATTCGAATTGCTCAAGTTCTGATGTCCCCTTCGTGCCTGCCGGTGAGGATGTCTAAGGTATAAAATGAGAATATTATGGGATAGATTGTAGGATTGTGACTAACTTAAGAGGTAGCACAAGGTGACCTTGAGTTAGGCTTGACTTTGGTAAGAGTATGCAGTAAAACTTAGGCCTTGACGATAGCTATGAGCTGCAGATGATGATGCCCTCTAACAAGTTGAGTTTTCTACTCTTGAGTCGATGTTCACCCATGAGTTGGAGTATTTGAGTATTTAAGTTCCTGACATGTATATTCCTGAGTCTGACTATAGACTGTTAAGATCGATGAGGAGTCGAGAGTTTGATTAATTAAGTAAGAATTGAGAGGAGCTTTGATTAGTATTCGTGCCTTGATGTCTATCCTTACTCATCATTCGAGGACGAATGATCCCAATGGGGAAATAATGTAACACCTCAATTTTTTTAAGCTAAGACCGAGTTATCCTTCATACGATATAGGATTTTAATTGATAATTCCTAATTGGACATAGATGTTAAAGTCGATTTCTTAGTATGGAAATAAAATTGGAGATAATAGGAGGTCGTAGTTCTACTATAAGATTTTATAAAAGTTAGGTGAACCAAGGACTTGCAGGTTGTATATACATGCTAGGATCAATTCTTGAGTTAAAGTATATTAGGTGTGATTTAGAGTCATAAGGGATCTTTTACATCAAGTTAAGTCCAAAGAATTTCTACAGACTAAGTTTTCATATGAGTTGATAGAGGGGTCAACCTCAAATGACAATATCTCCTAAAGCATAATGATTTAAGTGACCTTTAATATAACAAATTGAAGATATTTGAATTAGCTTTCCAACGCATCTGATTCCTCATTAATCAGAGTTTGGAGAAGAATATTATGACCATTTTAGTGAAAGAGTGGAGAGCTGTATGAAGGTCCGCAGTTGGAGCGCGTCGCGGACCAAACACGAGCCCTCACAGGATAAGTAATAACGTTTTGTTTCTTTTTATTTTGAGGGTAATTTTATCCTAAAACCTTTGGGGTCTATTTACGGTCCCAAAACGCATAAACGTCAGTTTTCATAACCAAAACCCTCAAGAATCATCAAGAAAGTCATCAAGATAAGATTAGCTTTCAAGATTCATCCTCAAGGTGAGTTATTCTTCATAAATTTCAATCTACCCAACCCAAATTTCTTTATCTATTCATGAATCTCTAATAGGGCCTTAAACCATAACTTAGGGTTTCAAGAAGATGAATTCAAGAATCGTAAGAAAGGATTATTGATTCTTCTTTTTCAAGAATGCGGGGTTCTTCATCGAGACTCTAAAAATTCTAAGTCAACAATTCAATAATCAAGAAGAAGCTTTCAAATAATGTATTTTCAAGTTCTTTCTCTCTAAAGAAACTAATGAATCGAGGATTTGCTCCAAGAAAGCTAGTATTCATCTAATTTTGATTGTGATATCAACTTTTCAGGTATGTAAGGCTACCCAAAGCATGAGAGTATTCTCCTATGTGCTCCCTTAATTTTAGAGAGTTGATAGTTGAAGGTAATGGATTCTATCTGTATGATTCTTGAATGTTATCTTGAACACTACTATTATTCTACATGTATTTTCGTAAATTAATGATCATCATAACTTTCATTACTTGTTTAATTGGTTAATTGAGCTATTGTATAAACTATACATATTTAATTGCTAAAGATTTTCTGAATGAACCTAGGGGTTGATGTCTAGAGCCTTGATTATGCAAGTGTGGTTGATAGTTGTGGTCCGGGTCCTGAGATGAATGTATTGATGACTAAAACTGATGAGATTTAGAGTCCTTAGAGTCTAAATGAGAGTGAAATTAACCTTGAAAGGATGATCCTACTCCTTAAGTTGATAGATGATGGAATGAACTAAGGTTTGGAAATTCTTGATTGATTGACAGGTTTATGAGCAAGTCGATTCATGGGAGGAGTAATGAGCACCAAAATGGATAAGAGTGAGTCCCACTCGCATCCATTAACTACGTGGTTAGCGTAGGAGTGGATTAGACTGTGAAAGCGGATGTTTCCTTTGTCTCGCAGAGGTCTTAATAGACTTTTGGATCCACTGATAGACTCGTCCTTTACCCCGGCAAGGTATTAGACGGATGTGACAATGACATCTCTTCGTTGTATCACCACCGGCTTATAGGTGGTGGTTATCAGTTAGTGCAACTCCCAAATAGGTTTTATCTTGATAATATTCTGATGGTGATATGATGGTATGAGTCTTAATTGATGTTAATGAGATATTGTCCTATTCCTTATCATTAGTTGAGATGTGTACCTGATGTGTTGATGTTATTTCATGTCATATCTGTTTAACCTGTTTACTTTTAGCCTTTTTACATACCGTACATTCCATGTACTGATGCCATTTGGCGCTGCATCATTTCATGATGTAGATTCAACAGACAGAGGGCCTTAGTAGACGATTCATTGAGGTTCACCAACTTTCATCCCAGAGACTTGATGAGTCCTCCCCTGCATTCGGAGGATGACTTTATTTTATTTTCTTACATTTCATGTTATTTTGAGTTTGTGGTAGCAATGGTCTGTCATGGTACCTTCCTAGATGGTAGGAACAAAGGCTCCATAGATATGGAGAGATGATGTACTGATGTTTGGGTCCTTCCCCTTTCTAAGCTGAGTTTCTTTAATCCTATTTCATGTGATAGACGTTTATGACCAGTCTTGTGGCCTATGACCCATATTTCTTGATGAGGATGTGATAGAATAGAGTTATCTGCTGTTATGTATTCTGATGTCTTCCGCTAATTCATTGATTGAATGAATGTTATGAGGCCAGGCGGTTCGCTTGGGGACTAGCAATAGTCTCTAAGTGCCAGTTACGCCTAGAGTACCCTCCATCTGGGACCCAGAGACTATTGTTAGTCCCTAAGCAAACCACTTTGCCTCATCATGTTTAACCAATCAATAAACTCTACTAATCAACGGAAGATATAAGGAAGTAAATGGGCACATCATCATCTAGTCTCAAAAGAATATAATAAGTAAAAAATTTAGTAGAAAAAACTAGCTCAACAATCTTAACATCAACACTCGACTCTAGTGTATGAAGCCCCTATCACTATTAAGCAGTGCCAATGATAGACCTATGGATACCTCAAATCCAAAAAAAGTAAAGCTAAACAAATCTAACTCTAAAGAAAGATGAAATAAATATAATGAATTCTCCGAAGTAAGGAAGACTCACCAATCAATTGAATGTCTCAGATCCTCAATGATGCGCCTGTTGATGATCTCTAATCCCTGTATTTGCATCATAAAACGATGCAATGTCGAGTGACGTCAGTACGTGAATGTATGGTATATAAATGGCTGAATGAAATCAAAACAGGTAAAATAATATGGAACAACAATCAACTCAATATAGTAGCAAATCAACAGACAATTGACTCATCAAACCAATCAAACCTCATCAATCAAATAAGACTCGTCTCAAAGAGACTCATCTCATGTCATCTCGACTCAGAGTACTCAATGTGGAAACTTTCTGGGAGTTTCTCTTATTCGACAACAATAACTTATAAGCCCATGATTGTATAACAAGCCATTGTTGTTGCCACAGCCGTTCCATACTTGTCAGGAAGAGAATGAATCGAAATCATAATGGAAAAGTCCAAAATGGAGACGACATTCTACAAGTCCTCTACTGTTTCAGGGACTTCTATCCAGAGGGGACCCAGCATAATGTGATGGTCCTAATCCTTACCTATGCTTGGTTACATAGATTGACGAGTGCGAGTTGGATTAACTTTTATTCTTTGGGTGCTCGATACTCCTACCATGACTCAATGCTCATAAGACAGTCCATCCCAATCAAATTTCTCAATAAGTCTTGTGGAGGCACTCATCATTCAATCAGTTTCATAGAGACTCATCATCTTATCAATCAACATCTCAATCAATAGCTCAAGGCTTAGAATAATCATTAGGAAACAATCGAATAGATAAATCATTAGAGTTTATTTGGGAACACTCATGGACTATCAAGTACTATCAACCTATCAGATTCTCACATCACAATCACAATCACAACCAACATTCTCAATCAAGGTTCTAGACTCAATTCCTATCTTCATTTATGCATGCTTTCAAAAGTTAACATATAGGGTATCTCATGAAAAGTAATCAATTCAACAAAACAAGTTTATGATGATCATCAATATATGAAAGTACATGAAATAAATATAATTGTTCAAGAAAATAATGAAAAATAATGTATCTAGACTCATGAACTTTCAACTCTCTTCTAAGACCATCTATGGTGCACATGAGAGAATAATCTCATACTTTTAGTTTATCTTTACATACCTAGTGTGAAACTTTAACGATCAATCCTCAAGAATTCTCCCTTGAATTCCCCAATGTTATATTCTTCTTTTCTCTTTTCTCAAGCCCTAACTCTTTTCAAGACTCAGAAAGGACATAGAATGGGATTTTAGACCCTTTTTACGCTCAAAATGGCCTATCTTCATCATGTATTGAGTTTAGGAGGGGTTGAAAATTGTCCGGAATGCCCCTCCAAATGAAAGAAAAATTTTCAACTTCGAAATGACCAGTTTGCGAAAGGGGACACGACACGCCTTTGTCGCGCAGAGACACTGTTTCTACGTTTTAGATCGAAAAATTATCTTTTGATCCGGTCACTCTAAAAATCCACCGAGACCATTTTTCTACTCAATTTTTCATCATGATCGCATATCCAGCCTTGGATTTGCAAATGGAGCATGGAAAGACGCGTTATGAGCACACCTCTTCTCTAGGTATTTTGGTAATTTTATTGAGGGTTACATCATCTCTCCCTTGGGATCATTCATCCTCGAATGATGAGTGAAGGTGGATATCAAGGCACGAATAGACCCAAAACTCAGCTCAATATTCACATCTATCAATCAAACTCTTGACTCTTCCTCAATCATCAATCAACTCTATTCAAACTCAAGAATAGACAACCAACTCAAGAATAGATCTATCAATTTAATTAAGCGTAAGGAAATTGCCTTCAACATTCTCCTCATTAGGCATGAATAGGTGTGAATATTTTGCTTTCATCTCTTCCTCAGCTTCCCATGTTGTCTCCTCAATGAACTGATTTCTTCACAGGACTTTGACTGAGGCGACCTCTTTGGTTCTCAATTTACGAATCTAATGATCAAGAATTTGGAACGGAGTCTCTTCGTAGGACAAGCTATCCTTCAGCCCATATTGATCACCAAGGCAGGATCTCCCAAGAACTTCTTCAACATTGAACGTGGAATACAGGATGAATACCGTATAACTCGGAAGGCAACTATAATTCATAAGACACCTTCCCAATCCTCTTCATAATCTGATAAGGTTTAATATAGCGTGGACTCAACTTCCCCTTCTTCCTAAATCTCATGACACCCTTCATAGGTGACACTTTCAAGCACGTCCAATCATTTACCTCGAGCTTTAAGCCTCTTCTCCTCATGTCGGTATAAGATTTCTGATGACTCTGTGCAGTCTTCAACCTCTCTTTAATAACCTTAACCTTCTCCATTTATTGATGGACAAGGTTAGGACCAATCAACTTAGCTTCCCCAACTTTAAACCACCCAATCGGTGATCCATATCTCCTCCCATACAAAGCTTCATAAGGAGACATTTGAATGCTTGCATGATAACTATTGTTATATGAAAATTCAATCAATGGTAGGTGATCATCCCAATCTTTTTTGAAATTAAGAAGATAGGCTCTCAACATATCCTCTAATGTCTGAATCATACATTCTGCCTGGTCATCTGTCTGTGGATGAAAGGTTGTACTTAGATTCACCTTAGTACCCAATCCTTTTTGGAAGGATCTCTAAAACTGGGAGGTGAATTGAGCTCCTTTGTTCGATATGATGGACAAGGGAACTCCATGCAAACTCACAATCTCTTAGATGTATAACTTGGCATACTCCTCCGTAGTGTTGGTTGTCTTAACTGCTAAGAAGTGAGCCAATTTGGTCATCCTATCCATGATCACCCATATTGAATCATGTTGCTTTCGAGACCTCGGTAGACCAGTAATGAAGTTCATGTTGATAATCTCCCACTTCCATTCAGGAATCTCAAAGTTCTGTGCCAATCCACACGATCTTTGGTGCTGAACTTTAACTTGCTGGCAAGTCGGGCACTTTGAAACGAACTCAGCAATATCCCTCTTCATTCCGTTCCACCAATAGACTTCTCAAGTCGTGGTCATCTTGGTGGAGCAAGGATGAATGGACTATTTAGAGCTATGTGCTTCTGCCATAATCCTATCTCGGATACCATCAACATTTGGGATGCACAATCTACTCTGCTATCTCAACACTCCATCTCCCCCTTTGGAGAAGACCATCACTTTGTGTTTGTGGATAGCCTCCTTCAATTGAAGTATGACAGGATCTTGGTCTTGCTTTTCGTTCACCTATGCCACCAAAGATAAAGCAGACCTGTTCTAACTATTAACTTCTCCCTCATCATTCTCTTCAAGTTAAACTCTCAATCGAGCCAATCGATGCACTTCTTTAGCTAG
>JAPFFP010111723.1:0-18566 GCA_026153255.1 Solanum medicagineum | reverse complement strand
TTTTTCTGTTAGGTCTTTTAAAATATTTTAAATGGTTTCCTAATTATCCGTAAAATTAGGTGGCGACTCCCTTTTTTTTCATTTCGAATCTCGAGAATCGGTTTTGCTCAAATCAATTGAGTTTGAGTCGATTTTCGATATTCGAACAATTTTTTATTTTTCTTAAAGGGTCGGTCATTTTCCGGCGTAACAGATGAATTGAGTTAATTCTTTATCCTTTGAGTCTTATTAAATTATGCATTGAGAATATTGTTATTCCTATGCTTTAATCCTTAAGTTTGTCGTTCTTGGTTACATTCTCATGAACTCATATTAAGTCAATAATCATGATTTTTACTATGCATTAGTTTGAATTGAGATTGACATTTTGTTTGTTTGTGTGTTGAGGAAAGATGATTTTTAACTGAATTGGAATATATTTTACTGAGTCTAAATGAACACAAATATTTTAGCATAAATAATAATTTGAGAAAGAATTTTAACGGGATGTGAATGACTTTTGAAGTATGTTTTAAATGAAAGCATATGATATTTTGAGAAAGGATTTTGATAAGTTTCGTAAGAGTTTAAAAAAGTATATTCCTTCTGTTTTAAAAGAAAAATTTGATGATTGAGATGAGATTGAACTGATGAAAGTTCAATAAGACTAGATGATATGTTTTTGAGTAAATTTACTGATTACTTGATAGATATGAGCAAAACAAATTTAATTACAAGATGAATATTAACACTGATTTGGGTAAGAATATATTTATCTCAAATTCCATAAACTATGCTGTCTGCATAGTCTAACAAGGGGTCATACCTTTGAAGTCATTATAGAGGTTTTCTTGAATCCATTGATAGTGAGGGTCATACCTTTGAAGTCATTATAGAGGTTTTCTTGAATCCATTGATAGTGATGTCCTTTACTCCTTTACTGTGGTAAGATGTTGGATGGATATGGTTGGATCCATTTATAGTGATGTCGTTTACTCTGGTAAGATATTGGATGGATATGATTGGATCCATTGATAGTGATGTCCTTTACCTTGATAAGGTATTGGATGAATATATATGGCAACAATATCATTTCGTAGTATCATCACTCATAGATAATAATCTATTCCCTCTCAGAGATAGTAACGAGACTTCCTTTCTTTTGTAGGTATTCTATTTATGTCATTTACTGCTTCTAAATTATAGTTCTACTTTGCGATAGGCATAAATTTGAGAGGGCTTCATAAACTATAATGGATTAACAATTTAGCGTTGATGAATTGGTCATGAACCAGCCAATTTTGAGGATTGTGTTTAGGAAGGCTT
Source organism: Solanum medicagineum (assembly GCA_026153255.1). Lineage (NCBI taxonomy): Eukaryota > Viridiplantae > Streptophyta > Magnoliopsida > Solanales > Solanaceae > Solanum > Solanum medicagineum. Next base: position 17,261 of record JAPFFP010111723.1, on the reverse strand, counting down.
AGGATTTCTATATTCATAGTAATTACACAGTGGAAATAAATAATGATGTTATAATTTGTGGGAGGTGTTTCACATTGATTTGTTATTTTAATCTTAGTCTTTAAGAATCAATGCTTGATTTATATATTTCTTGTAGTTCACCTTTGGGTTTCTGGTTTACATATATATTTTAATATTAAAATGCATGATATATATAATTATTGAATATAAATGGTTTTTGTACGTATCTCCCTTTTTAATATTTTAAATTATTATTTATGGTAACTTATAATATTTTTAAAATTAATTTTTAAATATATAATTGACTATTTAAAATTATAAATAATTTTTTAATTTTACTCTTTTTAATTTTTTGGGACTACAAAGCTCTAAAATTATTCTTTTATGGATTGATTCATTCAATTTTTTTCACTAGACAAAGAAAATTTGTTCAAAATAATATATAAGACCATCATAAATAGAAAAAAAGAGAACAGACGTATAGGAACGAGAAAAACTAAAACTAATGAATAAATATATGTATACGTACTAATTAATTAGACAGAGAAAAATGGAGGAGAAAGATCATTGCATTTCGATGCTCTTTTGCTTGGAATTTTCTCAGTCAAAGACAACATATAAATCTTAGTTTAATCAAATTTGGTGTAAAGAAATTTTGATGAAGCGTAGACATTGAAGTACTATGCATTGTTTTGATGATTTAATAACTTGTAGAGCAAAAGGGATTTAATCAAGCAATCTAGTCCATGAAATTTTTGGCATGCAAATAAGTCAATGATATACAACAATTGTAAAGCTGCAATGGCTAGTTGGCGCTGTAGCAAAGGTGCAAAAAGATCAACAATTCTCTATCAATGCTTGATTTCTAGTTTTTTGTCTCTCTTATAAATAAAACTTATTGACAAAAAAATTAAGTTTTTTGCAAATCAAGAATATCTAAAGCAAATGTCATTCTCTTAAGGAAGAACAACTTCAACATAGTGAAGGAATATGATAAAGACAGTCTAAGAAGAATTTCAAATTTCTCTATTTTGATGTTGTATCTTATGTTCTAAACATTGTTAGATCAGTTCCTATGTTATAAAGGAATATTGATCATTTCTTATTGTTTTCGAGTGGATGAGTTCTTAAATAGAGTTAACCTTGAAAACTTGTTAAAATTTATATTCACTAGAGTTAGTTATTGTTGTGCTCAATAGAGTTATTGATTAGGCTAATTCTTATAATAGAGTTACTATAGGGGAAGGGGTGGAGAGTTTAGTGTTTAGGTTACATGAGTTTGTAACAGACGACTTTGCTACCTGCTTGTAATAGAATTATTACTTCAAGCTGTTCAAACTGACATGTCGCACTATTACCTGCTTGATATATAACTAAAAATTAAATCTCAAGATATACTTAATTTTAATTCTAGAAAATTAATGCTACTACATGTTTTACAAAGTAACAAGTGATACCTAAAAAAGGGATTTTTCAAAAGAGCAAACATTTAAAACATAATAAGGCAAAACATAGCTATAATTTGCTAAAATTACGATTTATAGCTATCTATTATTGGAGAGAGGCAAGCGAGATCGAGAAAGAGAGTAGAATGGCGAGAGAGATCGAGAAAGAGTCTAGGAGAGGTGAATTGTATGTGTATATTTGTCAAATTATATGTGTATATCTGTCTAATAATTGTATATGTCTAACTATATACATACATACATATATATATATATCTGGCAAGCGAAATTTGGAGAGGGAGAAGAAAGGCAAGCGAGATTGAGAGAGGGAGGAGAGAGGGTAGAGAGTGGAGAGACACGAATTGTATATGTATATCTGTCAAATGATTGTATATATGCAACTGATATACATGCGTATTTGAATATCTGGCAAGAGATTGTGGAAAAAGAGGAGATAGGCGAGAGAAAGGAAGAGAGGAGAGAGAAATTAGTAATAAAACTCTAAATACAGTTATAAATTATAATTTTTTCAAACTATAATGATATAATATAAATGCATATCAAATATTTAATTAATTATAAAATTTACCCATCTAAAAATTTAATTATTTTCTTCTATAGTCATTACATTAGAAATATAGTAAATTTTCTTCTCAAATTGTAGAACTTTATCTCATATTTTAAAACTTTCCCTAATACAACTTAAAATTTATTGTATATCAATAAAATGTTTGAGAAAAAAACTCAAGGTATTATATTGGAACAAATAAACATTTTATTAACTTTGAAAGAACATTTCGGCAATTATATAATAAAATATTGCACTCTTGGGATACAGAGTTATAAACTATAAACACATATATATAATTAATCAAGTCATAGAATAAATATTTTTGAGGTTTTTAATAAAATTAAGAGCAATGATTTTTATATAAATATACTAGAAAAGGATAGATTTACATAAATTTATGCCGAGAGAGAACCAAATCATAAAAATATAAAAATATACCACGTATCTTTTTTATTTTATCAAATATCAACTTCTTTTATCACGCAAGTATCGATGGAGTGAAGGATTATCGCCCAATAACTTTTTTAAAAGTCAGCTTTTTAAATTGAATTTTTGCAAAAGTTAGTCAATAGTTCCTAATCGCTGGATAATCGTGTGTTAGCGGCTATTTCAAGTAGGTAAAACCTTCTTGAAATGGAAAAATGACTCGCACCCTTTTCTTTGGATTTTAAAAAGATTTATATTTAAATTTTTTTAAAATCTTTTAATGATTTTCTTGATTTTTTTAAAAATTTAAGTGGCGACTCTGAATTTTTAAAAATTTAATTTACTTAAATCAATTAAGTAATAAATTGAATTTTCGAATACAAGTCATTTTTTCCTGAGGAAATAGAGGAAAGCGGTAAAATAAATATCCGGTGGATCACCAAAATGTTCGGTGATGATCAACCTTGACTACCCAATGATAATTCGTAGCACAAACTCTCATACTTTTGGATGAATTATTTAAGCAAATTAGAATAGACATTGTACATATCATTCTTCTTAGTTTTTAACTACTTCAAAGTCAACTCAAACATATATGTATCGAATTCAAATTGTCCTATAATGTATACTTAGGTTCTTCTAGTTTAAGAAAAAGATAACAAACCAAATTAGAAATCCTCTTGATCAAGTTTGATTCCTAGAATGTTGTATAATATATTTTTTTCATCATCTTTATTTTTACAACCAAGGGAACAAGTCCATTAACTCCTGGTTATTCAATTTCGTTCAATTATTTTTTTTAGGTGTCATAATTAATTTTCGTGGTTCAACCCGTGACATCTCTGTATGTGAAAAATAAATTTTATTATTTGTTTTTTCTATTAAAAAGATAAATTTCATTTTTTTAATAAAATGTATGTATGACTTAATGAACGTAACATTCTTTCACAGGCATGTTAGAATTTCACGTTTATTTTGACTCCATCCATGACATTACTGACAATTGGATAATAATCTCTCTATTTCAATTAGTTTGGCTTGATTTAGAACACTAAAATTAAAGTAATCAATGTTTAATTTGAACATAGAATTCTTAATTTTTTTAAATTTTTTAATAAGAGTTACATTTTTAGAAGCTACATGAAAAATCATACAAGTCACAATAATTAACAATTTAATAGTAATAATTAAAATAAACAAATTAAAATGAAGGAATAACTAAACTGGTAATTAGCTTAACTTGAATGCTCATTATTAATTAAAGGTCTAGGTGCTTTCCAGCTCCATGCGTGGTCAAAATAATCATTTCAAGAATCAAAATAATTTCATTTTGGAGGTATTCAAGACAAGTAGAGTGTCAATGATTAGTAATTAAACTAGACACGTTGTTTTATTTTACAACATATGATGATCACAAGACAAGCCCAACAACAATACTCAAATACGCAAGAGATTTGTCAGTTATACATGATAATTCTATAACATTTTCAATTGTTCTAAAAAAAAGTTACGCTTAGACAAACATTATTACATGAATTAGTATGAAGGAAGGAGGATAATAATGTGGTTCCTAATAAGAAGATAAAAACAAGCAACATTTATAATTTTACATTTACTTGAGTAGAGTTGTATTGCACATATCTTCTTCCTTGATCATCTTTATTTCATTTTTTGTACACATAAACATAGTCTTAAAACGTAACTAATTAATTTTTACTTCCCCATTGGGAGCCAGGAGGCTTTGGATCATGATGATTATTAGCACCTGTTCCTGCATAGTCATCTCTTTCCACCAACAATTCCCTCTTCTTCTCCAACTCATCCATCAATAACACCTTCAACAATTTCAAAAATAAATTACTAGGTGAAAATTTGGACATGCATCATTTGCAACTAAATTTTGACTTACAACTAGATATATAATTTGAAGTTATAAACAACAACAATAACATACTTAGTGAAATCCACCAAGTGAAGTATAGGGAGGAAAAAATGTCAACAGACCTTAACACTATGTCATAGAGATAGAGACGCTGTTTTGGAAAACCCTCATCTAAAAATATTAAGTCTCATAAGTAGAACATACTAGATATGAAAAAAAGGAAAGGAAAAACTAAAAAGAAAAACGACTAGTAATAAAAAACCAAATGATGATGTGGAAATAGGATAAAAATATTTACAATTCTTATCTTCTTCTTTTGATTAAAATAAATTTATAATCGCATAAGTTACTAAAGTTTGTCCATTTAGACTATTTTTGAAACTCGGTATACATTGAGATGAAAAAGAATAAAAAATTTCAACTTTTTCTATCAACTTCACTATTGTTTTATTCCTTTTTCCCCTTCCATTTCAACCCAATCTTTCCAATTTCAGAATATAAAGAAAACAAAAAACAACAGGATCGAAGAGAGAAGAAAAAGAACCTTGTTATGAAAATCTTTTAAATGTAGATTTTCTGAAATTGTCATAAGGCTTCCTGTAAATTAACAACACAAAACACACATATATTAATTGATTAGCATAATATTAAAATAAATTGAAAGATAAAAAATTTAAAAACGACTTACTTGAAGAAGGAACTGCTATTGTAGAAATTAAAAGAGAAAATCCCAGAAATATTAGTAACAATAAGCTGAGGAAAGAAACTTTTTTCTCCATTTGTTTTTATGACAGGAAAAAGATGGATCTGAGGATATAAAAAACAAAAGAGAGACAGCTAAAGGTGCTGTCTCTTTATAGATGAGCCTACTATTTTAATATCTCAAATAATTTTGTGTAATATAAAAATTGACCTTTACGTACCTGTCATAATTAATGACCTTTTATATAGTAACTTTTTACTGTAAATTAATTAGTAAATATACTTGTTAAAGTACTGGAATTTGTACTTCATTTGCAATTACTCTCTTATTTAAGTGTTGACCCTCATCTCAACAGCATTCAGTTTTTTTTTCCCTCAGACTTGGATATTTAGGTAAATATAATTAATATTATTTAATGCTTCATAAATAGGCAAGGCTTAACATTTAATATGCTATATTTTATATAATTACACGGTATAATTTCGACTATGTAACCTGAAGGGGAAGAGAGAGGCGAGTGAGATCCAGAGAAGGCGGAGAGAGACGAATTGTATGTGTATATTTGTCAAATTGTAAGTGTATATATGTCAAATAATTGTATATGTGTAACTAATTTACATATGTATTTGTATATCTGGCAAATTAGATTAGGAGACGGAGGAGAGAGGCGAGTGAGAGAGGTCAGAGAGTGGAAAGAGGCAAATTGTTTATGTATATCTGTCGAATTCACTATGTATATCTATCGAAATAATTGTATATATGCAATTGATATATATATGTAACTGAATATCTGACAAGAAATTGGAGAGAGAGAGAGAGGAGAGAGGGAGAGAGAAAGAGAGAAGATAATAACAAAACCCTTACTATAGCCACAAAACTCTAAATATAACTGTAATTTGTAATTTTGTTTAAAACTATAGGTGTATAATGTAAATACATATCATATGTTTGCCTAATTATATTATTTTTCTTTATATATTTTGACTTAGAGGCTATTTGGATTGATTTATTCTAAGTGCTTTTAAGTAAAAATAGCTTTAAGCACTTTTGAAATGTTTAGATAAATTTAAAAAGTGCTTATAAACTCTTATTTTTAAGTCAAAATAAGTTAAAAATTATAAATTAGAAATCCCAACTTATAATTTTTGATTTGTACATAAAAAGCAATAAGCTCATCGAAACGGGCTCTTAAAGTATTTTGTGTCATGTTATAATTATTCTAATCTAGTTTATAAAGTTACTTTACAAAGTTAGTCAATTTTTTCAATATTTAATTACTTGAATCAGCCTCCTTTTCAACCTCCAAAAATTTGAACTCAAAGTCAAATAAGATAAATTTAGCGCACTAATAATCGTCTCAAAAAATTTTAAATTACTAGTGAAATTATACTTTCCAACTAAGAACATATTTGGGTGATATGACAATAGTACTTTTTGTTATATAAAACTAGTGAACTTATTACAATATTATTTTTAATAGTTAATGTGACTTTTCTCTTACAATATAAAAACAATAATTTTTATAATTACAGTATTTTTGATAATTAAGTACCATACAAAAAATCAATTATCTATAATTTGACATCATCAAAGAGCTTATAATTTTTACATAGAGAAAGGATAGCAGTGTAACAAGAACATAACTTTCTAAGTACCTTCAAATAGATAATTAAATTTCAAATCAAAACATATTACATTTTTTACGATTTATGTCCTGTTAATTATGTGGAAAATGCTTTATTTGGATTTTGACCACTTATGTATAGTATACGCACTAGAGAGCAAGTGCTATTAATTAGGTGTCCAAATGGAAACTAATAAGTGAGATTATTGCATGTCTACCTAACCTAAATGTCAAAGTACGAGTGGTGCTTAAATTAGTTCATATCTACCACGTGGTCCATATTAATTATCATGCATTGAATTTTAATTAATGAATTATAAAATATATAAATTTATTTAAATTAATCAGATCTGATGATTGTAAAATGATATATATTTAAAGAAAAATTAGATACTGCTACCCAAAAGGACTGAATAGGAAAAGAAAGAAGAAAAAGAACGAAGAGGAAATTAAATGATTAGCGAAGGTGTGAAAATTATTTACACGTCCAAATTTTAGTATAAAAAATAAAGTTTCTTCTTTATTCTAACTCACTATTTTAAATATTATTAAATTTTTTTCTTTTCTTATTTCTATAAAATCATGCTAATATTTTTTTCAATAAATTTTCTAACATAAAAATAAGAATATTATTTATGTAAATAAAAAAGGGAAACAGTGATTGAGTGGGTATTTGCCTAACATTATCTATTATCTGGATAATTGCATAATGTTAGTGCGAGACAAGACACATCTCCACTCAACTAATGGATACTACTATTTATGGTCCCTTTCATTCTGGCATCACAATTAAAGTTGTCCATATTTTGTTGCTATTACATATTAAAAATTAAAATAAAATTGTTCCAATCATAAATAATTCTCACTTTTACTACAGTTTAAATTATTAAGAAAAGCAAAGTTCGCCGAGTACCACGTAGAGTTTTATATATATATTCTGCTTTTTAATAGTTAATAAATTAAAATTAAATTAAATTAATATTTTAGAAGTAAACTGTTTTAAAGACCCAAAAGTTATTTAAAGAGGGATACAAGAAAAAGAAAAAGCACTCTTTAGTTTGTTTGTTTTAAAATATTTATCACGTTTTACTTTTTAAAAGTCAAATTATTTATATTTTAACAAAATTTTTATCGTGTATTTTCTCATTAAATTTCTATTAGAAGAATTGTAATTTGTAATACTTCTCACGTTCTTTTTATATTTAAATTATTTTAATCTTAAAATAATTTTTAACTTTAATACGTCAAGTTAATTTTAAAAAATAAAGTATGACAATTATTTTTAAAGTGATAATCAAAATTTGCGTAATTTTAACTCTCAAAAATTAGAACATGCTAATTACTGAAACCGAGGAAGTGTATAAGTTTGATAAATTCCAAAAAAATTTACTGCACAGAGAATAAAAAGGGGGAAAGAGAAGAGAAAACTTATACTCCTCCCTCTGTTGATATTTACTTTACTCTCGTATTATTTTGAGATGTTTAATATTATTTGTTTAATTTATAAAATTAAAAGATAATTTTATATTGAGTTTCTAATTTACTCTTATTATTAATTATAATCATTTCTCTATTATATTTTTTAAGACATAGTAATTTATTATATTTAAATAATACTTTAATGAAATTATTTCATCATTTACTATCTTTTAATTCATATGTCAAGTCCATAGGGATCGAGAAAAAGCAAGAGGAGAATAAAATATTTATCTATAAAATAAAAAATTTATATAGTGAATTGACTCAACAAACATTTCTTAATCTAATAATTTCATGATTGCAAAAAAGACTAATGTCAACTTTCACCTGTGAATTTGGAATTTAGAGCTTAATTGGTCCCCCATTTGACCCTTTGGACGGTACAAAACTCCAAATACTCTGAACCCAACAATCCCCTTTTCATATCATCAAAATAATTTCGTATTGAAAAAGGTGTCCAATTTATTTATCTCATCTTCTGTGATTTTTGTAACTACTTTACTTTATTTTCATTTTTACTTGTGAATTTGAGACGGAATGACCACTATAAGTATTTTACTATACAACATCCATATTAAAAATATGTTTCTACTAAATTTTATAAAATAATTTCAAAAATAAGTAATTGATGCTAACGGATAAAATATAAAAAATAATATTTTTTATCTTGATATATTGAGAATGATTAATAAAATAATTTTTTTTTAAAAAAATAGTATTCAAGTAAAAGTGACCTTAAGAAATATTTATATATGCTTGAGTTTACACTAACCTAAGTATTTTAATTTTAGAGAAGAAACTTGATGGATATTCAGTTGATAAATATAAAAGAGACTCAATTGAAATGTTTTTTTTTAGGGAAAATAATGTAACTGGGCAAATATATGATATATATTTATATTATATAACTGTAATTTGAAAAAATTACGATTTATAGCTATAGTTAGGGTTTTGTTGTTATTTTCTCTCCCCTCTTCCTCTCTTTCTCTCTCTGCAATTTCTTGTCAGATATATAATTACATATGTATAACGGCTAAATATATACAATTATTTTGACAAATATACATAGTCAATTCGACAGATATACATATGCAATTCACTTCTCTTCACTCTTTACCCTCTCTGTTTCACCTCTCTCCTACCTCTCCCAACCTCGCTTGTCATATATACATATGGACATGTATATTAGTTACACATATACAATTATTTGATAGATATATACATACAATTTGCCTCTCTCCTCCCTCTCTCGATCTTGCTCGCCTCTTTCCTCCTCTCCAGATCATGTAGTCGAGCTTATACCGTGTAATTATATAAAATGTAGTTATTTGATCATATTAAACTTCAAGCCTAGACTATTTATGAAAATCTCCATCTTTTTATTAACGGATGGATCACTTCATTTTTTGATATATGTGTTTCAATGTTTGTTAGTAAAGTGCAAGATAAGGACTGTGATATCTGCATAGGATTGGAAATTAACTTGGGCCAAAAGCTTCAGGGATTGGGCTTTAACGTTTTGAACAAACTCGAAGAGCTTTTTCATGGGCCCTACTCTTGTCTCTCTAGGCCCAACTAAATTTAAGGACAGACAAATCCTAGGAGTTAATTATCCGTTTTGCTATTAAGTTTTTGATGGCCCAACCCGCTATTGATATTGTCCGTTTTGGGTTTAAGCCTCCACGATTTTAAAATGTGTCACAATAGGTAAGACCTGTTATGAGATTCACCTAGACTAGGCACTGAGCTTTGCCCCGCCTCCCCAAAATTTGCCTAAACTTAGTTGACTTGGCGCACATTGAAAAGACTGACATAGGAATTGCTCTGTTACCAAGCCATCTGTAACGACTTAACTCGCTAGCGATATTCTCTGTTTTGGGCCTAGACACGCACAACTTTAAAACATCTCACTAGTAGGTAAGACCTGTTATACTTATATATCCAATGTCTCTCATATGTTTAGTGAAAAACATTGTGCTTAATCAATAAATTTTAAAAGTATTTTAGCAACAATGTTTGACCAAATTTATAAAAAGTTTTGAAGTATAAAAATTATATTTAATTATAAAATGATTTTCTTTTTTAAGAATAGACTAAAAAGGTTTTTAAAAAAGTCACATAATTGATACTTTTTTTGGTCTCAATTTATATGATTTATTTTATTTTTTAATTAATTTTAAAAATTAAGAATGATACATTTGTTCATTTGATGAATATTAATTGATGACACTATCGATAGTTTATCTATATTTGATCAAACTTCACTTATTCAATTAAAAAAGAATACTTCTTTAAGAATAATTTCAAACATGCAAAGATTTTTTATTTTTTAAAATTTCTTATAGAATTAAACTACATGATATAAATTTAAACCAAGAGGGTATTTTAAGAAGTGAGACTTCAATGATGATAAATGTGTCTGACGCAGCCCCGTATCGAATGTACCAACCATTATGTTGAAACAAGAGAGCGTGAAGAGTTTTAAAATAATTCCTAAATCAATATAAAAATGACATGTGTCACTTTTAATTTGATTTCTTTTGAAAAAGGACATACGTTTTTTTTTTTTTTTAACTTTATTAATTTTTATTCTTTAAAAAAAAAATTCCATCTTCTCTGCCACCATTATCTTACCTGTATTTTATGAATAATTAAAATTAACTTTTGATTTGGTGATATTTTGAATATTTAATTATTATGATTTTCATAAAATTAATTACCGATAATTTGACAAATAATTGATTGTCTCCTGCTAATTCCCTGAGCACAAAATTTGAGCTTTTGGGACAGATTAAGATAGGAAAACCTCGGAGAAATAACCATTGAAGATCAGCAAAGATGGGAAAACAACCCGTTAAACTGAAAGTTGTTGTTTACGCTTTATCGCTGTTCCAACAGAAGGTTTATGGAAGGACCAGGTCCTCTCGTATGTGCAGCACTACCAGGAGAAGGAGAAGTTATAACACATATGCTAAAATTCTGTATGTCTTTTGTATGGAGGTGACCCTTTTTTCTATTTCTGTGTTGAACAGGAAATAAGTCCCACTTTGGAACTTCTACAACTATGGAGTAAATGTATTTAATTGTTTTGTGGTCAAAAAGGTCAAGAAAACCTATAATCGCGTCTGCTACTTCGAGAAACTTTCAGAAGTTTCTGAAATTGTTGTAATCGATTCGTCGGAGTTCGAATGTAGATACAGGTTTGAAACTAGATGAATCAATCGGATTTAACAGCGATTATGTATTCGTCGGGGATTATAAGAAGGGTAAAAACAGTAAAGCCAACTCACCAAAATTTATAGCAAGTACTGCAAATTATCATGCTCTCAAGATAGGTATTATGGCGGAGGAACGGAAGTTTGGGAAGAAGAAAGGGACAAAGGGAAGGACCATTAGAAAAAATAAAAGAAAATCCAATGAATCTTTTTCTTGGAAACTTGTCTTCTAGTACTAAACTAGAAGAAAACTTTTTATGTTTTACATTACACCAAAGTACATTTGGAAAGATGGTGGTCTCCCTTTCTCAATTTACTAAACTCATAAGTAAAAATAAAATAATTAAAGTTAAAACAAACAATTTTATAGTAAGCAATTAGCCACATAAAAATTAAAAAGAAAGATACAAGAAGGAACTAATGAATCAAAATGTGATTTGCCAATATAAAATAGTATATATATCAATAATTCGTTTATATAAAACTAGAGTAATTCACTAATATTTGCTTTATCGTTCCAAGTAGGAATATAGTCGCAAAATGTGTGCTCCAAATAAAATTTTGCCATATTAACACCAGACTATTTAACGTAGGATAAAGTAGTAACAAGGCATAATTTACATAATAAAAGATCGTTAAAGACAGGAAATAAGACTTACTCTTTGTTTTGATGGTTGTTACCCATTGTATTATATTGTATTGTTAATTTAAATATAATATTTATTTTGATATTGTTACTTAAATTTCATTATATCGTATCGTTTAATTCCATCTATAGATAACGGCAAAAAGATCCATTCTGTGTAACGTCTGATTTGATGTGGTTGCGTCATTACTTTATATTTTCTTCTCATGTTTACCTCTATTTATTTATTTAATAATTCTACTTTATCATTTATCCTATTTTTTCATGGTATCTACCACATACTGTCACGCCCCGGGAAGGTACCCAAGACGTAACTGGCACTCAAAGACTATTACTAGTCCCCAAACGAATCGCTTGGCCTCATCACATTCATTCATCTAAGCATTTTACTAGACATAAAAGATAAAGAGGGCACATCATCATCAGTTCTCAATTTTATATATATTATAAAAAGAGGCTAGTAAGAAGAACTAGCTCACAGTCTTACATCAACAATCGACTCTAGTCTGTGTTAAGCCTCTATCACTATCAGGTGGTGCCAATGACAGACTCATGGCTACCTCAATCAAAATAAAGCTAATCAAGCTAACTCTAAGACAAGATGAAAATAAACATAAGGGATTCCTCCAAAGTAAGGGAGGCTCACCAAATCAGCTGAACGTCTTCAATCCTCAACGGTGCGCCTGACGACAGTCTCCAAATCATGTATCTACATCATGAAACGATGCAGTACCAGAGAGGGACGTCAGTACATGGAATGTATTGGTATGTAAAATAACTGAGTGAAATCGAAAAAGGTAGAATAATATAACAATAAAAATCAACTCAATATAGAAAGCAATCAACATGCCAAATGTCTATCTAAAGAAAGAATAAATAATAGACAAATAACCCATCACATCTATCATCCTATACCATTACCTCGACATCAGAGTACTATCAAGAGGGAATCCAAAATGGGAGTTTCTATAACCAATAATCACCCCCTATGAGCCAGAAGTGATACAACGAAGAGATGTCGTTGCCATATCCGTCGAATACTTTCCCGGGGTAAAGGACAAGTCTATCAGGGATCCCAAAGAAGTCTGTCAAGTCCTCTGCGAGACAAAGGAAACATCCGCTTTCACGGCCCAATCCTCTCCTACGCTGACCACGTAGTTAATGAGTTCGAGTGAGACTCACTCTTACCCATTTCGGTGTTAATACTCCTCCTATGACTTAAGAAAGCTCATAGTCTGTCAAGGCCAGACTGTTACACAGCCACCTCCTCCTTTCTCAAACGGGGTCATCATCTCATCTATCATTCTATTCACCTAAAGAGTAGAACTAGTCTTCAAGCTAAGGTTCACTCCTCGTTTAATCCAAATAACACTAATTTTATCTACTTCAGCCATCAACACGCTCATCTCAAGACTAAGAAACTATCACTAGGGAACAATTGAATAGACACATCGTGAGAGTTTATTTATGGAGACTCAAGAGATTATCAAGTCCTATAAATCTAGCATCATTCTCACATTCACAATCACCATCTCTATCAACATTATCAATCAAGACTCTAGACTCAGTCTCTAACTTTATTCATGTAAGCTTTAATAAAATAATAGGCAGGTTTTATGCAATAACTCATGTAAAATATTCAATTCAAAAAAACAAGTTTTATGATGATCATCAATATGTGAGAATACGTACATTTTAATATAGTTTCAAGAATAAAATCAACAAAATCATTCATATAGACTCAAGAAACTCCTATCAACCATCTAAGACCTCCTATGAGGCACATGAGAGGACAATCTCATATTTTTGTTTAGCCTTACATACCTGGAGTTTGAAGAATCCTCAATCTTCCTGCACGAATTGGCCCTGAACTCGAAACCCTTCTCTCTTCTTTTTCTCCTTCTCTCAGAATGTTGTTTAGACCTAAGAAACAAATGGGATTATAAAATCCTTTCGTACGAATCTAGGCTTAAATACTCGTTTTGGGACTTAAGGATATATTGGGAAGGACGAAAATGTCCTTCCCGAAGTTAAAAACAAAAATCACATTTTTTGGGACACTAGTGCCCATCGCGCACCAGTTATTTTTGGTGATTTTTCGCGAATCAGCTTCCCGTCGAAGAAAAATTGAAAAATTCCAAGTGTGGTTCCACGTTCCAGGCGCGTCGCAGCTTGGACGCGGAAACCTCATTGTTTTGGCTTTTCTTTGGAAAAAATAATTCGCGTTTTTTCCGCTTTAAAGTCGAGTCGAGACCATTTTCTGACTCGATTTTCTGCGTTGATCGCAAATCCGGTCTCGAATTTTCCATCGGAGCTTTGGAAGACGCGTTGTGGGCACGATACATTTTAGGGGCGTTTCGGTAAATTTTCATGGAGTGTTTCATATTCTCTTTAATTTCTCGTAGGTTTATCATTCAAATTATGGGTATATAACAACAAAGAACAATACTGTCTATCCAAATATTGTAGTCATTGAATTGAAAAAATACAATATGATAAAATATAATACAATACATTATGAAACAATACATAACTACAATCCAAACAAAGTGTTAGTGAAGCAATTAACAAATGTAGATGGTGACTCGGCTTTCTTATGATCACATAAAGTTAATTTGCGATAATTAATTACTTAATTATGGTTCTTATCTCTATATACTCAAATAAAATGATTAATAATTCGTTGATTTTAAAAGCTGTTATCGTTGAATATAATGGATGAAAAACATGGATAGCACTCTAGGGTCGTGTAAGTTTAATTATTAATTCGTCACTATTGTCTCACGTTTTTTCTTTTCATCCAACCTAGTTAGTAAATAGTACTATTAATTTAGACCAAGAATTCCTTATATATGGGACATTAAATATAAATATTTCTATGAAACGGTAGTGCTTCAATTTTCTTTATCCTATTCAGACAAATTACTTACATATGGTTTAATTGTTTGCATTTCCTTTCTCAATATTTTGCTGTGTGATTGATTTAGACCAACAATTATAATATATTTATAATATATAAATATATATACGGAACATTTAAATATAAATATTTCTGTGAACGGTAGGTAGTCCGCTAATTAATATTCATTCTCATATGCAGACAAAAAATGACTTACATATGGTTTAATTGTTTGCATTTCTTTTCTCAATAGTTTGCTCGATTGATTTAGACCAAACATTACTTATATATGGAACATTAAATATAAATATTTCTGTGGACGGCAGTACGATAACTAATTTTCTTTCTCGTATGCAGACGAAAATTACTTAATATGGTTTAGTTGTTTGCATTTCCTTTCTCGTACAATAATATGACAAAACACATGCACAATCTATGCACAAGCTTAAGGGTATCACACACCCGATGATCTTGGGTGAAAAACTTTCTCTTTCTCTCTCTATATACGTGTATATATGTATAAATACATAACATGGCATCCAGCAAAACAAGTGATTTTGTAGTTCCGTTGGTAAGGAATTATGTTGCTCTCGCTATGGTCATGGGTTCGAACCCGAGATCTCTTCTAATTGAAGAATCATGAAAACCAATGAGTCAAAGTTGTTATTGTCATCAATACTAGTGTGACACCCGGAACCTTAAAACTCTAAATCCGCCTCTATGCACAATAAACACGAGGAGGAAAAGAACTGCATCCATCATTATACCAGAATTCTATCAGGAGAGTTTTTGATTGGGTGTATTGGAGACTAATTTATTCTACTAAATCCTAGTTCATGAATTATATCTGTTAAAAGGATAATATATTCTTTTGAAAAGACATCTCGAATATTATCTCATAAATTCATGGATAATCACAAAAAGATCAAGGTATCAAATATTATCTTTGTTAAAATCACCGTCTCTCATTCCTTGCTATCAAATATACATCACAAGAAGGTCTACCGTCTACATCATCATAGTTCGAAAAACAAACACTAATCATCTTAGAATTACAAAGAAATTTAGAAAAAAATATCAAGTGAGGAATAAAATTATACCACACTATATCTGTTAATAAACTATTCTTATTTCTTTATATTTTGTTTGTAGTTAAAATTTATTTTCATACATTAAAATTTGTCACGAACAATTATATGGTATACTGATCCCTCTGTTCAAGTTTGTTGTGGGTTAAACTGACCCAAACATACACCTAATATCTTAGGAAATAGGTTTTGAAAGCAGAAGCAATTTTAATTATCCGACTTTATCTTAGGAAATCAAATCGGCGTCACACCTTCATGGCTTGATATTATTCAACATGTAACTTCTCTTTTATTTTTACTTTTCATATAGGACTTTGTTCATTTTATGATATTATTTCATTTTTTATAAGTGCTCTATCTATTTCAACACATGCATTTCTATATTTTGTATAAAGAAACGCTCCAAACAATTAACCAGGAAAGACGATTTATTACGAAGGCCATGCTAAATACATACACATACTTAGCGCGTGTTTATTTTAATACATATAAAGAGATATAGGCAGGCTAAAACATATAGTTTAGCAGGCATTAATTATTGTTAATTACTCCTCGACTTTCTCCAAGCTGAAATCAAATGAGTAGTTGTTCACGAGAGCCAAACGCGTTTTACCATAATTGGCCATAGTTCCCACTAGCGAACCATCACAAGTCACTAACATGTAACCTAATTCTCTTGGTGATGGTAAAATCTTGAAACAACTATCTTTTTGGCCTATGCTTCCTCCCGTCTCCAGAAACTGAACCCATTCAGCTGGATCAATTTTTCCGACTTTCCAAATTGTATAATCAACACACAGTGTCACAGCTGGAATATCGAATTGAATGGTGATTTCTTGATTTTCAAATATACCTGGTCCAAAATGACTAGGCGGAATAAATCTGACGGGTGTACCTTTAGGTCCGACAGATCCGTAACGGAACACGCCGTCAGGACAAGGAGCAGTTGAACCATGAGTGTAATCTAGGTAGACATCACCACCGTACGGACCTCGACCGGTGTAAACCATACGATAACGCGAACGAGGATCGACTTCTGTCCCGTTAACGTCTAGCACCGGGACAGGATTATTATTAACTGGTAGCTCAATGGGATTTTGGGAGGTGAAAATAGTGGATGAAAAAACCACAAAGGGAAGTAAACATAGAGATAACAAAAATAAACACTTCATCGTGTTTGATTTGCTTGCTTTATTATGAGTTTGTGACTTGTGACTCAATACTAATGAAGCCTTCTATTTATAGATAGAGTGATCACTTGACATGTTTTAAACATGAATATT
>JAPFFP010111712.1:0-18566 GCA_026153255.1 Solanum medicagineum | reverse complement strand
TTTTACCAGTCAAGATAGTACTCTTTACAGTTCTGTTAGTCCACTAGAAATGAACCAGTACAGCACTAGCACTAGCTGTCAATCTATTATTGCATTGCATCCTACATAGTTAGTATATTCAAATGTACTAACGCGTACTATATGCCTATCTGATGTTACCATGTATGAACCACAACTCCACTTTATCATCTTCCTCCTCCACGTGGCTAGTACTATCTTTGAAGCAAGTTTTGTGAGTCCTCAACTCCGAGGATAATATCTTTTGATCTTATGTTATGTAAAGACTCTCTTTCTTTTATTGTATGCTTTTGGCTATGAGGATGAGTCGTGAAAGTTGTCTTGGCCCCCGCTAAGTTCTAAGTTTAGAGGTGTTGTTGGACAAGTTATGTAATGATGCTTTGAGCTTGTCGGTCTTAACTCTTGTATGTTTTTAAGCTATGAAAGACTCACTCAACCCCTTTATGATTATTTTATGTTCTCCTGTTGTTGTTTATTTTCTTCTGTGACCAAGAATGTGTAATGATATGCCAAAAGGCTAGTTTGGGGTCCCTTCGGTTCCCCATCCACCGTGTCACATCTAGGCCCTAGGTCTAGGTCGTGAAAAAGATGGTATCAAAGCACTAGGTTTTTAATGGTCCTCGGCATCAAACACACCATATCTATTAGAGTCTTATTCATGGTTGTGAAGTGCACCACGACTATGTGTAAGAGGCTTTGAGACATCATAGGAAATGTTTCTATTCTTCATGGTTTATGTCGTGCAATAGAAGTTAGCTAAACCGTTCCCTCTAATGAATGTTCTTTGCCATTTTAGGTCATGCCTAATAGAAGAGGAAGAAGAGCTCGTGCATCCGAGGAACAACCAACTCCTTCACCTCCTCAAGCTCCTGAAGATGGGAGAGTAGCTCTTGAGGAATTCCAGGATGCTAGCACCATAGTAGCCCATGCCATGACCAATCAAATAAACCAAGTGGCCCAGCTCCTCATGCTTCCACACCGGCTTCAAGGGTGAGAGACTTCAGTAGAATGAACCCACCGGAGTTCTATAGGTCTAAAGTGAATGAGGACCCTCAAGAAGTTATTGATAAGGTGTACAAAGTATAGGCTATTATGGGGTTTAAATCAGAGGAGAAGGCAAATTTGGCAGCTTACAAAGTCAAGGGGGTGGCTCAAATATGGTATACCCAATGGAAAGTGGAGAAAGGGAACAACAATGTGATCCTTTGGGAAGAGTTTAAGGTGGCATTTCTCAACCAATTCTTCCCTCTTAAGCTTAGGGAGGCCAAAATGATGGATTTCATGAACTTAAAGCAAGAAGCTATGAGTGTGAGGGAGTATGCCCTCAAGTTCAACCAACTTTCCCAATATGCTCACTCCACAATTGGTTGCCGATCCAAAGTCTAGAATGAAAAAATTTATGATGGGGGTATCCAATTTGGTTAATGAGGAGTGTCGTGCCACTATGTTGATAAGTGATATGGATTTGTCCGGCCTAATGACATATGCCAAAAACTGGAAGGGGAGAAGCATAGAAACAGGAGGAGTGGTGAGGCAAAAAGGGCCTATTTTGATGGTAAATTCCAAAATGTCAAAGGTGGCCGATTTCATCAAGGCCAAGGGTCTTCTTATGTTCCTAATATAAGGTTTTCTAATGAAAAGGCATGGGTCCAACGTGATGATGGTGTGGTGCCTAATACTATGTGTCCAAAATGTGGTAAGGGTCATAGTGGCCCATACTTCAAGGATACTAATGCTTGTTATAATTGTGGAGAAGTAGGGCATAAGGTGGTGGATTGCCCTCGTATCCAAAACAAGGGTAAGGATGTTAGTCCACAAGGTGCTAATGCAATTTCTAGGGGGATAGGTGGCAACAAGGTAGTGCCCCAAGACACAATAGGTTCTACGCTCTTCAAGGGAAACAAGGGGTAGTTGAGGTGCCCGATACGTCACCGATATGTTAAAAGTCTTTGATTTTGATGTGTATGCATTGATAGAGCCATGTGCCACTCTTTCTTTTATTACTCCTTTTGTTGGCAAAAACTTTCATGTTGAACCCGAATTGTTGTGTGAGCCATATGAAGTGTCTACTCCCGTTGATGCATCTATTGTTGCTAGAAGAGTCTATAAAAATTGTTCTATTTGTATTTTGCATAAAATATTTCCTTGTGATTTTTTTGAGTTGGATATGGTGGACTTAGATTTTATTTTTGGGATGGATTGGTTGCATGCATACTATGCTTCTATTGATTGTAGAACCCATAGGGCCAAATTCTAATTCCCAAATGAACCCGTTCTTAAGTGGGAGGGTCATGATGTGGTGGTAGATTTATTTCTTGCATTAAATCCCATAAGTCGATTTCTAAGGGGTATCTCTATCATCTTGTGAGGGTTAGGGAAGTTGAGTCCAAGATCCTTCTTATAGAGTTGGTTTCGTTGGTTAATGAGTTCCTTGATGTCTTTCCTAATGATCTTCCCGGTGTTCCTCTCGAAAGGGAAATAGACTTTGGTACAGACCTCCTTCCCGATACTCAACCTAATTCTATTCCCCCTTTCTAAGTGGCCCAGACGGAGTTGAAAGAGTTGAAGGAGAAATTGAAGGATTTGTTAGAGAAGGGTTTTATTAGGCCTATCCAATCACCTTGGGGTGCACCGATGCTATTTGTGTAAAAGAAGGATGGGCCCCTTAGAATGCGCATTGATTACCGACAACTTAATAGAGTCATCATAAAGAATTAGTATCCTCTACCAAGGATTGCTGATCTATTTGACCAACTTCAAGGGGCTAGTCACTTCTCTAAGATTGATCTTTGGTCCGGGTATCACTAAGTAAATGTTAGGGAGTGTGGCATTTCCAAGACCGCCTTCTGGACTAGGTATGGGCCCTATGAATTCATGGTTATGTCCTTTGGGTTGAAAAATGCACCAAGGATCTTCATGGATCTTATGAAAAGGATCTTTAAACCCTACCTTGATTTGTTTATGGTGGTCTTCATTGATGATATTTTGATCTATTCCCATAGTAAGGAGGAGCATATGAGTCATTTGAGGGTGGTGGCTACAAAAATTGAGGGAAGAGAAGTTGTATGCTAAGTATGAGAAGTGTGAGTTTTGGTTGCAAGAGGTTGCCTTTCTTGGTCATGTGGTCTGGGGGGATGGTATCAAGGTAGATCCCAAAATGACGGAAGTGATTAGAAATTAGCCTAGACCTTTGACTCCATCGGATATTAGAAGCTTCTTGGGCTTAGTGGGATATTACCGGATGTTTGTGAATGGGTTCTCTTCTATTGCTTCTCCTATGACTAGACTCAAAAGAAGGCCAAATTTGTGTGGAAAGATGAGTGTGAAAGGAGTTTCCAAACTTTTAAGGATAAGCTTGTCTCCGCTCCTATCTTGTCGCTACAGAAGGGTTGGAAAGGTTTGTTGTGTATTGTGATGCCTCAAGAATTGGTTTGGGTTATGTAATGATGCAAAATGGCAAGATAATAGCTTATGTTTCTAGACTACTTAAGGTGCATGAAAAGAATTGTGCAACGTATGATCTTGAATTGGCGGTCATGGTAATTGCTTTGAAAATTTGGCGTCATTATTTGTATGGAGTGCATGTTAATGTGTTCACCGATCATAAGATCCTCCAATATGTGTTCACTATAAAATATCTCAACTTAAGACAAAGAAAGTGGTTAGATCTCCTTAAGGATTATGATATGAGTGTGCATTATCATCTCGGTAAGGCTAATGTTGTGGCCGATGCTTTGAATAGGGTGTCCGTGGGTAACCTAGCTCATGTTGATGGTGGTGTCAAAGAGGTGGCTAGAGAGGTCCATCGGTTGGCTAGATTGGGTGTTTAGTTTTGAAGAGGTTAATAATGGTGGTGTAGTGGTGGCTGATTATTCTAAAATCATCATTAGTTGAGAAGGTGAAGGCAAGAAGATCATGATCCTACCTTGTTAAAGTTGAAGGCTTTGGTGAGAGAAGGTAAGGAGGAGGTTTTCTCCAAGGGGGAGATGGTGCCCTTAGGTACCAAGGTAGGTTGTGTGTGCCTTGTGTTAATGGGTTGAGAGAGAAGATTCTTGATGAGGCTCATAATTCTTCCTATTCCATTCACCCCGGTTCCACAAAGATGTATAAAGACTTGAGGGATGTGTTTTGGTGGGATGGTATGGAGAAAGAAATTGCTAAGTTTGTGTCCATTTGCCATAATTTCCAACAAGTGAAAGCCGAGCATCAAAGGTGGGTGGCCTAGCCCATGATATAGAGATTCCTACTTGGAAGTGGGAGGAAATCATTATGGATTTTATGGTTGGGTTGCCTAAGTCTAGAAAGGGGTTTGATTCTATTTGGGTTGTGGTTGATAGAATGACAAAGTTGGCTCATTTCCTACCGGTTAAGACTACTTATGAGGCCGAAGATTATGCTAGATTGTATATTCATGAGTTTGTTAGATTGCTGGGGTGCCCTTGTCTATCATTTCAGATCGTGGTGCTCAATTCACTTCACACATTTAGAGGTCCTTCCAAAGGGGTCTTGGCAGTAAGGTTAAGCTTAATACGACCTTTCACCCTCAAATGGATGGCCAAGCCAAAAGAACTATCCAAACTCTTGAGTCTATCTTATCTATTGGAGTTTAAGGGTAGTTGGGATGACCATCTTCTATTGATTGAGTTTGCTATGCAACCCTTTATGGTAGATGTTTTAGATCACCGGTTGGGTGGTTTGAAATGGGAGAGATGACTTTGTTGGGTCCGGATTTGGTTATGGAGGCCTTAGAGAAAGTGAGGTTGATAAGAGAGGTTGAAAACAACCCAAAGTTGTCAAAAGCCCTCTGCCGATGTAAGGAGAAGGGATCTTGAATTTAAGGTTGGTAATTGGGTCTATTTGAAGGATTCACCCATGAAAGGTGTGGTTCATTTTTGTAAGAGGGGTAAATTGAGTCCAAGATCGTGGGTCCTTATAGGGTATTGAGGAAGATTGTTAAGGTGACCTATGAGTTGGAGTTGCCTAGTGAAATGTACTTAGTTCATCCAGTCTTCCATGTGTTTATGTTGAGGAAGTGTGCAGGTGACCCAAATACTATTGTGCCATTGGATGTTGTAGGTGTTGTTGAAGACAACTTGACTTATGAAGAGGTTCCGATAAGAATTATGGGTAGACAAGTGAAGAGGTCTAGGAACAACGATGTAGCCTCTGTTAAGGTCCTTTGGAGGAATCAACAAGTTGAAAGTGGCACATGGGAAGCCGAAGAAGACATGCAAAAGCGATATCCCTATCTCTTCTGTTCTACTCAAGCCTAAGGTACTAATATCCTACATGATTTCAAGTCTTAAGTTTCAGACCTCATGTCATTTGCATACATTCATATTTAAATTGATAAGTTGATGGTGATTTTGAAAATTATGTTGAGATTTTTGAAATGATGTTTAAGTGCATTGTTGCATCCTTGTGTGGGATGACGCCATCTTGAATATATCTCTTACATATATTTCTTTGATATTGGGGATGAAGGTTCCCAAGGGGAAGATATTTGAACGACCCTAAAAAGTGCCCAAACCTGTTCCTTGGAAGTGCCCATAATCGTAATTTCCATATATCTTAAGCTCTATGCGTGATATCGAAAATCCGACTAAATATTCTTGATCAGGGGGAAAAATTGAGCGGCAAATCGGTATAACCCGGATTTTAGAAGACCCATAGTGGAAAATGAATTTTGCTAATTTTGCAATTCTAGTAGGGGTACGTGTTTGCTCCACGACACGGAGCCGTTGTGGAGATGTGTTATCTTGTGACCTTTTTTTGTTTTGGCCAAGGCCTTTCGGTCTTGGGTCTAAGCTTTCCCATGTGTAAAATCACCTATATTTAGTCATATTTCAACTCCACATCATACAAGACATTCCTTAAAACCCTCTCGAACTTTAAGACAAATATTTTACCCAAAATTCAAGTGTCTCAATCTCATTCCGGATCTAAGGATTTCATTCAAGCTTCAAGTTTTCGACCAAATTTTCATCAAGGAAATCTCTAAAGTTGAGGTTCAACTATTGGGTCCTTTCACCCATGGTGCCCAACCTTCCTTTTTACATAAATTACATGTTTCTAAGTTGATTTACTTATGGGTCTTACTTATTATGAATTTGGTTATAAACTATGTTGGGGTTTCATAAAATTGTGACTGTTTAAGCATGTTTTGATCTATGAATCTATGATCTATTATGTATTTGATGAGGGGTTTTGATGTATCTTGCATAAGAGTATTACCAAGTGTTGGCGGGTGGTTTTACATTGACATTTCTCACCTGATTTCACTCTTGAATTGCATGATTTGCATACCCGCTAAGTGTTTGTTAAAATGTCTAGTTATGGATTCTTGAGTTATTGAAGGTCTAATGCATGTCATATGAGTTATGTGACTTTATGATGATGAAAGGAATGTATATATGAGTTGATTTCATGAATAGTATCTATAGTGTTGCAAGTTAACCACGCCTCGCTTGGGGGGTGGTAGGCCCGTGCAACCATGTTGGGGGGTTTGAACCTCAATTGCCTTGCTCGAAGTGGGGCTGGGGTGGTAGGCTCGTACAACTATGTTGAAGAGTTTGTACCTCAATCGCCTCGCTCGGGGGTGGTAGGCCCATGCAACCATGTTGGGGGGTTTGTAACTCAATCACCTCGCCAATGGGGTGGTAGGCCTTGGTCTCTATTATGATGTTCTCTTCCTACACATGTATTATGTTCTATATAAGCACGTTTTACTTCAAGCATCATTCATGCATAGCATATTGTTACTACGCTCATCCATTGCCTATGTCTATGCATTTTGCTTATGTTGCCAATTTCTTGTTGCATTGCATCCTACATACTTGGTACATTCAAATGTACTAACACATACTATATGCCTAGATGATGTTACAATGTAGGAACCGGAGCTCCATTTGATCATCTTCCTCCTCCACGTGTCTAGTACTATCTTTGAAGCAAGTTTGGTGAGTCCTCAACTTTGAGGACGATATCTTTTAATCTTATGTTATGCAAAGACTTTCTTTCTTTTATTGTTTGCTTTTGACTATGAGGGTGAGCCCGGAAAGTTGTCTTGGTTCCCACTCAATTCTAATTTAGAGGTATTGTTGGACAAGTTATGTAATGATTCTTTTAGCTTGACTCTCTTGACTCTTTATGTTTTTAAGCTATGAAAGACTCCCTTAGCCCCTTTATCCTTATTTATGTTCTCCTATTGTTGTTTAATTTCTTCCACGACCAAGGATGTGTAATGATATGCTAAGAGGCTAGTTTGGGGTCCCTTCGGATTCCCCATCCGCCGTATAGCGTCTATGCCCTAGGTCTGGGTCGTGACACATTGTACTTTTGATTGATTGATAGATATTTGATTTGCTTGAGGGCAAGCAAAAGTTCAAGTTGGGGGTGTCGATGAGTCCACATTTTGGACTCATATAGAGCTTAAAAAGTATGAAAATGTTGTCCTCTATGTATTTTTGTACCTTATATGCTTACTGATCTGTGTGTTTGATACTAGAATGGAGGTTGAAAATACATGGAAGGACGAAACTTAACAACATAGGACAGGAGCAAAAGTACTAAAAAGGCAGTAGAAATCAGCATCGCCAAATGATTCGGCGGGTCACCTATGGTTCATACCGATCACTTGATATTCAGAGTCCAACCCCTCAAATGTGGAGTTAAAATGCAATGCTAGTGAATGTTGGGTAGATCGCTGAACAAACTTGACGTCACATAGTCACGTCGCCTAATGTTATAGAGACTAAGGCCTACAATAGATGTTTTAAAAGGCGATCAAGTACACACTCAGTAGATCACTGAAGTATTCGACGATGGCCGACCTTGACCGCCGGTAGGTAAATTAGGTACAAACTGAGATATTTTTGTACAGTGTATAAAAGGAAATTTTAAAGGACTATTTTGTACATATTGCCAAAGAATAAAATCAATAGTACACTAAACCATTCTTCTACAGAGGGAAGTAGAAGAAATATCATCCTTGGAGAAGAGGGTTTTAGGGACCAAGCTTAGGGAAGAGCATTGGAGTAGGAAGAGAAGAGATTTTTCTATTTCCTTGTAATACAACTTTAGTAATTGCAATCGATGCTGATCTTGGTACTCAATTTTATCTTTTAGTTGTATTGGGCTAAAACTCTTAATGTTAGGGTGTGTAATTGATGTAAGTACTTGATTCATGACCGAGTCTTATTTATTTTGAATGTTATACTGTTGATTGAAATGAGTTCATATTCATTGCTTGTAACGACCCGGCCTAGGGGCCTAGCTGTCACACGAAGAATGAGATACCCGAAGGCACCTCAGCCAAGCCATCTAATCTTAAGCATTCACAGGCAATGACATAAAGGTAAAATAGAAACTAAGGGGAAACGGGGCTAAGGGACACAAGTTTAAACCATAATGAATTAAAGAACGGGATACAACCATACATATATCCAATAATACTCTAATATAAACTAGGTGGGGGATAAAATATGTTCAAGCGCACCTTCAAATACAATCATAGTAAAAGAAATATACAACTTGGAACTAAAATATCCAAATACATCAACATGGAAGGAAAACTAGAATATTGTCCTCGAACTAGAGCACTCACCAACTTTCGCTGCGACACTTTGATGCTAGACACGTACAGGGTATCGAGAAACACCAGTTGCTACATGGTTAAATCTTGTAGGCATAAAAGTATGTATCAGTACTTTGAATGTACTGGTATGTAAGTATGCAATGGATGACTTGGAAACAATGATGAAATAATTCATGCTAAGTCTCATATTAAATTCATACATTTACAAGGGCATTAGTAGTCACAATCAAGCCAATACTTTTTTAAACTTGGAAGACAACTTTTAGAGAGAACTTAGTAGAATGCGAAAATGGGCATAGTCATGAATAAGGAAATCATATGTGGTCATATACAATTACAAAAATAGTATCCTTAGGTGAATAATGCATCACTTTCATAGAATACCATTTTATTATAAAAGAAACATTAGTGGTCAAAATGGAGATCGCTTTACATGCTTGAATAGATAATCAAATACCATAGTGAGAAGTACCATTTGAACTTGTGAAACCAGGAGTCATAGGAACTTTAATACATATTTTCATAGTAGTAAACATCTTTAGACATAATAAGAGAGCACATGAACATATGTGAGATACAATGCAACGATACATCATAAGCTTCATAAACAAGATGCATAAACATATACAATATAATATAAGTTCAATATGACATGCATGAGTATGCTTTAATGAAAACTTGCATGAAACATAACTTCTTTATGTCATATATATGTGGGAGAAGACTATAATCGACACAGACTATATAAGCTACTACATGGAATCTAATGAGCTCCTCCCATTCGAAAAAGGACAATGCACTCCTTCCATTGGGACAAGGCCAATGAACTCCTTCCATTGTGAGAAGGGGAATGTACTTGCCAAGGTAGGTATCAAGAACTTTGGTAACTTTGCAATTGTACCTTTAAGGAACATAGTGGCTTACGTGGATGATGATGTTCACGCTCCAATAAGAAAGCGGTTACTATCAATAATTAGCCTAATTGAGGTAAGGGTCTAATCCACAGGGAATACATGGCTTGACCACAAGACTTCACTACTAATCATTTCTAGTATTTATGACTACAATCTGTAAATAGAGGGGTTTTTGTGATTCAAAAACAAACTAAAACAAACACTAACTATAACGCAAGGAAACACTCAATTTTGGGAATAACTCGGGGATTGTGTTCCCATGGTTTGTCAACTTGATTACCCTAGAGACATAACTATAAATGGTGATTCTCATGCAAGACAGTAACTTAGGTTCTTCCAGCCCTCTTGTTAAGGTGAAGTTCGAATTTCACCATGGTGCTTGGTCGGCCACCATGGCATGCCACTTAATCATTGCAAATAGTCCCAGTCACCCTTCCCTTGGTCATGCTTGGTTGATTAGACGAGAACACATTAATCGAATTCTATCATCTACTTCCCTTTTCCTATTCGTCACTACCTTGGTTGGGATCATGATAGTAGGAAGGCTTTGGTGTTGGCCACCACCAAATAACAATAGAAATGAAGGGAAATAGATAATACATGCAAAACCCCAATCTTAGAAATGCAAGAAAACTAGGTTATTTCAAGTCAACTACCCATGGTTCCCACAACCCCAAGTTGTGGGTGCTTAGCTACTCATGGCTAAAGCATAACGCACAAAAATGCACATGATAGGCATAGTTGAGAGTTTTACCAAAAACAATGAAGAAAATAAGCACCACAAGTTGCAAACTCACAAGCTTAATTGATCAACAATGAGTACAAAGTATGATTTGCAATCCCGAAAATGGGTTTTCCAAGAGACAACAATAAACTACCCTAAAAAACTAAGAAAAGCTTCAAAATGTAATGGTGAAATGTCTACTGGTCGAACTCCTCTCAAAAACCTAACTTACATTATACATAGTATTTACAAAATAACCCTAGAATTTACACAGAAAAGACAGTTGGCAGTTGATAAGTCTCGCAGTTACGACTCATAGGATGACCTACGAGTAGTAGTCGGGGTCTCGTACTAGGTTCTTAGCATCTTGAACTGAACTGGTACGACCCATAGGTATGAGTTGTTGCTTGGGCTATGACTCGTGTGTTTGTCTCGTAGGCTTGGTCTTCAATTTTTTTGGTCCAACATTTTGGCTCTCTGATTCTTGGTACGAGTCTACTTACACGAGTTGTAGTATGTCTTACGACTCTTAGGCTAGGCTAGTAGGGGTGACCTTCACTTGGTAGGTTTTTGATTTTTGGTGTCTGATTCTTGCTACGACATAACCTACGACTCATAGAATGAGCTATGACTCGTAGGTGGGCTCGTATGACATATGCTTCAGCAAAATCTGAAACTTTTCTCCAAAATCATGCCAACCTAACTTTTCCGCATGATTAACACAAAAACACATCAAAACACTAAAAAGTCGCTTTAAGAACTCACAAAATCCTTTGTGTCGGCACCAAATGTGTTGTATTTTGATATCAGATCAACACCCTCAAATTAGAATTGTTGCTTGTCCTCAAGCGATGACTCAATCTACACAAACAAAGAGAAATACATAGCAACTATACTAATGACATATATATCACTTCTCTGATTCAGGAACCCAGATACTATTTTCAAAATAGGATTCTAAGATTATTGAGTAAATAGGAACATAATAAGATACCTAGTAATCTAACTATGACAAGCTAAGGAGCATCAACCATCCATAATCTCTGGTATAGTC
The DNA here is from genome assembly GCA_026153255.1 of Solanum medicagineum. Classification (NCBI taxonomy): domain Eukaryota; kingdom Viridiplantae; phylum Streptophyta; class Magnoliopsida; order Solanales; family Solanaceae; genus Solanum; species Solanum medicagineum. The sequence goes on along the minus strand of JAPFFP010111712.1, from coordinate 7,260 downwards.
ATATGCTACTCATATAGTGAAAATGCCCTCACTGGAAAGAAGTCTCTTATACTCACTCAAAAGTATTTAGATTTCAGGGACTGATGAAATATTCTCACTCTCACAATTGAAATTCAAGCATACTAACTAACACCATATGCTTGCCGCTATACTCATCTGCTGGCTTGGTGATAAAATGGAGTTGGATCACTTTAGGACTTATAGGCTTGTAACATAGGTTCAGGGTGCTTTGGTAGGTATTCTGGGCAAATAGTGACTAAAGCTATCCTTGAACCATGTTTACCAACACATTTTGCTTTCATAATCCAACCCTTTTAAATCAATCCACCCTTATTCTCCTGTTTTGAACTTTTATCGAGTGCTTTCTTTCTCTTTTTCAACTGTGCCTTGATTTTAAATTCATTTTTTTGCTAACTTTTCTCAATTTAAGGCACTTTTCTTCTTTTTCTTCACTTGGTTCATGCCTTTTTCATTTCTTTCTTGATTTCCCAACTAACTACCTTATCATTATTACTTTACCACAATAAGGGACACCCTCAACTTAAGATTTTAGCCTTAGGTGAAGTACACAATATCTATGTCTCAAACCAGGGCCACCAACTGTATCCACCCTCAACGTAGGCCTTTGGCCTCAATCAAGGTTCACATGTTCAAGGATAGACTAGAGCCAATATCAAGGTATTCATTAAATAAGGTTAATTTAGCAGAGTATCAAGAAAGAATGAGTGCATGAGAAGCTCAAAATTCGGGAAAAGGGATCCACTCACTTACTTGGTGAGTCATTTAGGCTAAAAGTAGTTTCACTCAAAGAACAAGGGCCTAAGATCCTTTCCATCTCCACCACATCACCCAAACCAATCTTAGAGTAACAAGGCAAGTTTTGAGTCCATACATGATGCATGAGTGTAGCAAAATACACTCACAACACACATGGCATTTGCATCCACAATCAAGTATAGACTCATAGGTCATGCTTTCAGTCTTAGCTTACCTTCACAATATCAAAACAAACATTGAATTATACTCAAAAATGTATGAATGCCTCAATAATCACAACCTCAAAATTTTTGAGGGTACCCAAATTTTATCAAAAGTTTAAAGAACAGTTAAGAATCATATATATACCAACATATAACATTACTATGCATTTACAAATTATCTATACTACCTAAACATGCCAGTTCAACAGAAAATTAAACATCCACAAGGAAAAAGAAACACGGTAAGAAAACCTTGGGATCAAAAATAGGGGAGTATGGAATTGAGGCTACTTAGACTTCACCTTAATCCATAACTTCCTCCACCCCACCAAAAGATGATACTTTGTCCTCAAAGTAAAAATAAGAACAAACAAAAACACGATAGCTTAGAAATATATACATACATCCATTAAAAACCAAAAAATAAACATCCAATGTAGAAGTAAAAAGAATATCCAACATAAACATATTTAAACACAACCAAAACCAATATAATAGAAAGATTGTCTAAAAAGAAAATAAAGTATCCAATCATGACAAAATGAGCACTGGGGTCAAAAGAAGTCAAATATCATGGTTCATCAAGCACCGGTCTCTGACTAGTCTGTGGGATCTTGGGGCTGTCTCTCCTACTCTGCTGCAGTGTCAAAAGTACCCTCTCCAGGGTGGGGTATGCTGTGCTCTCTCTCTCTCTGAATAGCCACCAACAAAAGTGATTCCTGCACCAGTCAGATCAATCAATGGTCAGACCTGTGCTAATAGCTCACGCAACTTGCCCTCTGTTACAGACACCCTGCGCAATAAAGCCTGAAATGCAACAACAAAGAAAAGAGGGTCAACCTGTAAGGAAGATGTTGCTGGCGTTGGAGTACTGGAGGATGGTGTAGACGCGATCTTAACCACTGGCGTGGGCTTTGCAGTAGCCAGAGTAGTGCCGGTAGTAGCTGGAGGTAAACTTGGAAGCTGAGGCTCTACCGAGAATAGATTTGGCATAGTTGAGGGAGCTGTTCCTGATAAGGCCACTGGATTCTCATTAGCCTTTATCATGCTGGGATCTATTGTGCATGTGGCTTCCACATGAGGGTCCCGGTGAGAGTCAATAGAAACACCTTCTACACTGTATAGTTGATAAATGAAAACTGGAAATGGCAGTAAGGTGCTCGTCCAAGTTGCAGCCTCGTGAATCTGCTCTGAAATGATCCGGGTATTACATACCCAGCTAGAATGCGGCCATTAGTGCGGCTCTCTCGAGGGTGATCACATTATCCGTGAAGATTGGCCTAATATGCCATCGGATAATTTACCACCAAAGCTTGGCCCAGAATGAAAGGTGGGCCTTTACTATAGGATGTGCGTGGTTTGTGACCCACGTCGGCTTGACACCCTCCTCGTAGATTTGACTAGCTATCCACCGTAGCAACTCTGTCCTAGCCCTGATGTTCTTCCTAGTCATCGGTATCCTCATCTTCTCAATATAGCTATCGTATTGTGCGATAGACTGAGGAACTATATAAGTAGGCCCAAATTGCACTCCTCTGATCGTCTTCTCCGAGATATCAACTTTCCTCAATCGAACAGTCACCATATGTAGCCTTGGCTGCTCCATTGGTCTTTCGTTCTTCGGCATCACTCGACGGAGTGTAGCAAGATACGCCGTATATAACTCACATACTATGTAAGGGGCATATTTTCCCAACTGCTGTGTGGTCCACCGTAGTCCGTGCTCATCCAACCCAGCATCCAATCTGGACACTCTATCCAAGCCTGAGGCATTCAACTGAGACTCCTCATGAAATTGTCGGACCGTCTTGCCTTGCCCCTTAGGCTCTAACTACTGATCGTATATTTCCTTCATCCATGGGATGCACCATCTGCGGTCGGCTGGAGGTTGGGACTAAACTCCTCTTGCTGAGAAGTGCTCTTCTACTCCGACTCTGAACCTGAGCATGATGGGGTCATCTGTGGCAAGCTGCTATCTGACCCGTCCTCGTTGCCCTATTATTCCTCCTCTTTAGACTTGGAGGAACTACTAACTTCCATGGGCATTTGCGCTGTAAGTGCCCGAGTTAGGGGTCTGTTTGCCTCCGAATCTACCCTGACTCTGTGGACTTCCACAGAGTCCTCAGATTATTCGATTTCGGAGGATTCATCCAACAACCTCCATGGAGAGTTCTAATTGCATGTTTATCCTTACGAGGCATTATATTTGCAAACAAACCGCAAAGCGACAAGTAAGTTCAAGATGTTTGATCCATTAAAGCACATAACACTGAACAAGACACAAAGCAACCAAAAACTAAGTATGCACTGATGCAACTGCAGGTTTACATATACGAGTGCAGTTACGTCTTGTAGGGTGACCTACGAGTCATATACTGGCCTCATAGAACCAATTGTGCCTTCAAAAATACTTTCTGATCGCATATACGAGGCATAGTTATGACTCGTACGATGTCCTATGAGTCGTAGCTTTGGTCTCGTACCTATTTCCAGAAATATTTTCAAAGCTTAGCAAAGCTCACGAGACCCTCACTACGAGTCATAGCAGGTACTACGCGTTGTACGTGGATCTCGTATGGGAAACATGAAGGAACTACAAGTGTTTGATGCTTGGTACGAGGGTCCACTACAACTCGTATAGGGACTTATGAGTTGTAGAATTGCCTCGTAGCTGAGCACAGATGTCATCTTTAGTGCCTACATATTCCCACACAGAGCACAAATCACCCACAAAGTTTAATTCAATCAGGCACATCAGAGCAAGACAAAGCTAAATGGCACGTAATGAATTCCATACTAGCATCGAAAATTTAAAACGACCATTATCCCTAAGAGTCGAAACCAATTCCACATTTCTCAAGAACACCGAACACAAAATACTTTGCAAACTAACACTTGACAACTACAAAATACTCCAAGGGATGCAATTTCCATACATAGCAATTCAATCCAATCCCAAATGTACAAGCTTAGGCATCACACCCACACTACCTAAATTTCAATTCCGATAACCATTCAGGCCATAAGTGAGCATGAATTATACATTACATACCAAAAATCACAAATTTCGTACTCACAATCACCCACTTAAGAATTTCAACAAGGTTCAATTCAACACTCAACTCTTTAAAAGTCTGAAAACCCTAGATTACAAGTCTAGTTCAATAATCAATGTATGGCTTGCTTAAACATGATCAAACTAAACTCATACTCATATAGGAAACAATGCTCATAACCAAAGATTGAGAAATCAAATCAAAGAGCTTACCAAAGAGCTTAGGCATCACACCCACACTACCTAAATTTCAATTTCGATAACCATTCAGGCCATAAGTGAGCATGAATTATACATTACATACCAAAAATCACAAATTTCGTACTCACAGTCACCCACTTAAGAATTTCAACAAGGTTCAATTCAACACTCAACTCTTTAAAAGTCTGAAAACCCTAGATTACAAGTCTAGTTCAATAATCAATGTATGGCTTGCTTAAACATGATCAAACTAAACTCATACTCATATAGGAAACAATGCTCATAACCAAAGATTGAGAAATCAAATCAAAGAGCTTACCAATCGGATTAACAAGTTAACCAAAGCAAAGAGGAATGAAATTCGCGTCGAAACCCTAATGATTGATACCTTCACCGGAGGTAGCCGAGATTTTGGTTGGAGAAAGATTACAGAGTGAAAATTGGGGTTTCCGTTGTCATAAGGTTAAGCAGTTGCAAAATTTAGGGTCAAAAATGATTTTGACCCCTTATATAAGCAAATCGGGTCGACTTTTAAAAAGATTCCGATCGGAGCTACGAGTCCTCAACTATGAGTCGTAGATCATCCTACGACTCGTAGTTCCCGATATCATCTCAGCCTCAACACTTGTTAAAAATTAGGAATCATAACTGGGCACTACGAACCCCTCTTATGACTCGTAGGGAACCCTATGACTCATAAGGTTGGCTCGTAGTGTATATGCCAACTTCTGATACTCTCAGTTTCCCTCTATGAAGCAGTTCTATGAGTTGTAGTGGAGACTATGATTCGTAGGCCTGTTCGTAAAAGCTGCTCCAAGTTCCATTTTTCAGATCTTCAGTTCTTGCAATTTTTACCCGCAAACCAAGTCTTAAAGCACAATAATCCTCAAAAATATTACATTTGCATCATTGTCTTCCAATTTAAAACAAACAACTACTTTAGCTCCCTAAGTTTCAAACAAACAAACAATTATCAAAATGCTTGGGTTGCCTCCAAAGAAGACCTTGTTTAACGTCGTGGCTCGACTTTGTCATCTTTCTTCATCAACTATCAACGAGGGTCCACACCTCACTCTTGCACTCATCTAGGTGATTCATGGATTGGCGAATATGGAACACAACTTCTGCATCATTAACCCAGAACCATAGTTGACCTGAATCTATATCCACTAGGGCTCTCCTAGTGTCCAGAAATGGTCTCCCCAAAATGATGGGCACCTCAAAATCAACTTCACAATCAATGATCACAAAGTCTGCCAGGAAGATGAATTTATCCACTTTAACAATCACACCTAAAAGGACTTCCTCTGGCTTTTTAATGGTTCAATCTGCCATAAGCAACCTCATTCTTATCGGGGTAGGAGTACTAAGGCCAAGCTTTTTGAATACAGCAAGAGGCATAAATTATTTCTAGCTCCTAAGTCTCATAATGCTCTTCCAAACTCAACATCACCAGTGGTACAAGAAATGGTGAATGCACCGAGATCCTCTCGCTTTTGAGCTAGGCATTTAGTCATAATCGCACTATATTGTTGGAGTTCTTGAGAGAACTCTTAGCTCAAAGTGCGTTTCTTGGTGACTAAGTCCTTCATATATTTAGCATACCCGGGCATTTTCTCCAAAGCTTCTAGAAGAGGAATGTTGATGGAGAGTTGCTTCAACATCGAGAGGAAGTGTTTGAACTTTCCCTCCTCTTCCTTCTTATTGAGCCTTTGAGGCAAAGGAGGATGTTTTGGGATGGATTTCACTTTTTCATGCTCCCTTATCTCTTCTTGTTGCATCCCGACACCCTTCGAATCTTCTCTGTCAACCAATACTTCACCACCAAGGCCCTTCTAATTAACTTCACCCACAATTACCGACATAAGGGTATCTATGATGCTCTTGCCATTCCTAGTCATCACCACCATGCAATGCCCTTCATTCTTTGGGTTTTGAATTGTATTACTTGGTAGGGTGCCCTTTTGGCATTGATTCAATTGTGAAGAAACTTGTCCAAATTGTTGCTCAAGTTGCTTGATTGCCATTGAGTAAGACTCTATCTTTTGATTAATACTTGAGATATCTGCTTTCATTCCCTTTAAAGTCTCATCTTGATGATGGTCTGCTCGCTTCAACAATTTTTTGAACATATCTTTGATCCTTGAGTTTCTTGATCCGACATCACAATTGTGTGGTGGCACACAAGGACCATTCCCTTAGCCCTCTCTTCTCCCCCATTCTGCATCTGGCACACACTCTCTCTCATAGTATCAACCCCGACTATCTCTTTACATGCCATCACGGGTGAAGTTTCAACCTTTATTCCTAGAACCTTGTCTCCAATAATCCGAATTGGACCCTTCGGGGTTGTTCCAAAAACCCGCCGCTTGGTTCCTTACAAAACATGCATCCTTATCAAAGAATGAATCATCATAGGTAGGAACCTTCGGAGGTTGGTGCGTGACTGCCTTGACACTTGCCTGATTTTGCTTGATAAGTAAGTCCATACTTGTGCAAAGTTGAGCAACTTGCTCCATGATGTCTTCATTTACCTTTGATTGCTCATTATTTGTGTTAACAACACAAGAATATTTCACCACACCTCACTCTCGTTGTCCCCAGGCTCAATTTGTTTTGACTACTTACTCCATTCTTGTAGCTATCAATGCAAAAGGTTGGTCTAGGAACATGCCTCCCATAATCGTATCCGCCCAAGCCTGATTATTTTCATCAAGTGCCCAATCGAAAATTTCAACCAAGGCATCGTCAACAATCTTTTGATCAGGGACCATCCTCAAGCATTTAGCAAATCTTTCCCGTATTGTGCTGATAGAATCACCCAACAATTGCTCAAAGTTGTTGATTTGATCCTTGAGCTTCAACTTCTTGGACCTTGGGAAATATCCTTTGAGGAATACTCTCTAAAGTTCAGCCCAATGTGTGATAGTACCAGGAGGAAGTTCGGACAACCATACAGCTACATTGCCAAATGATAGTGTAAACACTCTCAAACACACAACATCAAGAGAAAGGTTTTGTGTC
>JAPFFP010111711.1:0-41778 GCA_026153255.1 Solanum medicagineum | reverse complement strand
GTATCGCTTTTGTATAACAGCTTCGGCCTCCCATGTAGCACTTTCGAATTGTTGATTCCTCCAAAGGACCTTAATGGAAGCAACATCCTTGTTCCTCAACCTCTTCACTTTTCTATCCAAGATTTCTACTGGAACTTCTTCATATGTAAAGTTGTCTACATCCACACCCACAACGTGAAGAAGAACTATAGCTTTAGGGTCACCCACACATTTCCTCAACATAGACACATGGAAGACCGGATGAACCAATTCCATTTTACTAGGAAATTCCAATGCATAGGCCACCTTACCAATCCTTCTCATCACCCTATAAGGACCAAAAAATCTTGGACTTAGTTTGCCCTTCTTACCACTACGAACACCCTTTATGGGTGACACCTTCAACTAGATCCAATCAACAACTTTAAATTCAAGCTCGTTTCTTCTCACATCGGCATAGGACTTTTTACGACTTTGGGCTGTTTTCAACCATTCTCTAATCAATCTTACCTTCTCCATAGCATCCATACCCATATCTAGACCCAATAGAGCCATTTCTCCCATTTCAAAGCGCCCAACCAGTGATCTACAACATCTACCATAGAGGGCCTAAAAAGGAGCAATCCCAATACTAGAATGATGGCCATTTTTATAAGAAAACTCACTCAATAGAAGATCATCATCCCAAATACCCTTAAGCTCCAAAATATAAGTTCTAATCATATCCTTAAGAGTTTTGATAGTTCTTTCGGCTTGGCCATTCGTTTGAGGGTGAAAGGTCATACAAAGCTTTACCTTGGTTCCAAGACAACTTTGGAAGGACCTCCAAAAGTGTGAAGTTAATTGAGCACCACGATCCTATATGAATAGTCAAAGGCACCCAATGCAATCTTATTAAATCATGACTTTACAATTTAGCATAGTCTTCGCCCCATAAGTAGCCTTAACCGGTAAGAAATGAGCCGACTTTGTCATCTTATCAACCACAACCCAAATAAAATCAAAACCCTTTCTAGTCTTAGGCAACCCAACCACAAAGTCCATGTTAATCGCCTCCCACTTCCAAGTAGGAATCTCTATGTTTTGGATTAGGCCACCCGAATTTTGATTTTCAGCTTTGACTTGTTGGTAACTATGGCAACCCGATACAAATTTGGCAATCTCTTTCTTCATACCTTCCCACCAAAACACATCCCTCAATTCTCTATCCATTTTGGTAGAACCGAGGTGGATTGAATAGGAAGAATTACGAGCCTCATCAAGAATTTTCTTTTTCAAATCATCAACACAAGGCATACACAACCTACCATGCTACATAAGGGCACCATCTCTCCCTTGGGAGAAAACCTCCACCTTGCCCTCCTTCACCAAGGCCTTCAATTCTAACATGGAGGGATCATGTCTTTCTTTGCTATCACCTCATCACCCAAGGAAGACTTTGAACCATCAACAACCACAATACCACAATTATCAACATCTTCCAACCTAAACCACAATCTATCCAACCGATAGACCTCTCTAGCCACCTATTTGCCCCACCATCAACAACCCATAGACACCTTACTCGAAGTGTCCACCACAACATTAGTCATTCCAGGATTATAATGCACACTCATATCATAATCCTTAAGAAGTTCTAACCACCTTCTTTGCCTCAAGTTGAGAACGTTTTGAGTGAACACATGTTGGAGGGCCTTATGATCGGTAAACACATCAACATGCACCCAATATAAGTAATGATGCCAAATTTTCAAATCAAAAACCATGGCAGCCAATTATAGATCATGAGTAGGATAATTCTTTTCATGCACCTTGAGTTTCCTAGAAGCGTAGGCTATCACCTTCCCATTTTGCATCAACACACAACCCAAACCAACCCGGGAGGCATCATAATACAAAATGAACCCTTCCAACCCTTCAGGTATAGACAAGATAGGAGCGGACACAAGCTTATCCTTCAAGGTTTGGGAACTCCTTTCACACTCATCGGTCCACACAAACTTGGCCTTCTTTTGAGTTAAATTTTTCATGGGAGAAGCAATAGAAGAGAATCCATTCACAAACCTCCTATAGTAACTTGCTAAGCCTAAGAAGCTTCTAATGTCCGATGAGGTCAATGGTCAAGTCCAATTTCTAGTCACATCCATCTTTTAGGGTCCACCTTAATACCATCCCCCTACAGCACATGACCTAGAAAGGCAACCTCTTTCAACTAAAATTCAAACTTCTCATATTTAGCATACGATTTCTCTTCCTTCAATCTTTGTAGCACTACCCTCAAATGAGCCACATGCTCCTCCTCACTATGAGAATAGATCAATATATCATCAATGAAGACAATAACAAACAAATAGTGGTAGTGTTTAAGGACCTTATTCATAAGATTCATGAAGATAGCCAGTGCATTGGTCAACCCAAAGGACATCACAATAAACTCATAATGCCCATACCTATTCTGCAAGGCTGTCTTAGGAATATCACACTCCCTCACCTTCAATTGGTGATAGCCGGACCAAAGATCAATCATAGAGAAGTGACTAGTCCCTTGAAGTTGGTCAAACAAATCATCAATCCTTGGTAGCGGATACTTATTCTTGATGGTGACTATATTAAGTTACCGGTAGTCAGTAGACATTCTAAGAGACCCATCCTTCTTCTTCACAAACAACACTGGTGCACCCCAAGATGATTTGCTACACCTAATAAAACCCTTCTCCAATATGTCCTTCAATTGCTCGTTCACCTCCTTTAACTCCGCTGGAGCCATACGGTAACGAGGAATAAAAATGGGTTGCGTATTGGGGTGGACGTTTATACCAAAATCTGTTTCCCTTCTGGAGGAATACTGAGAAGGTCATTTGTAAAGACATCAAGGAATTCATTCACCATCGAAATTGACTCTATGGGGAGGACTTTGGACCCCACATCCCTAAACCTCACAAGATGATAAAGACACCCCTTAGAGATCAACTTTTGGGCTTTAAAGCAAGAGATGAACCTAACCTTGATCACCACATCATGACTCTCCCACTCAAAGGCGGGTTCATTTGGGTACTGAAAGTTGACCCTACGGGTTCTAGAATCAATGGAGACATAACATGCATGCAACAAATACATCCCAAGAATAACATCAAAATCAACCATATCCAACTCAAAAAGATAATAAGGCAATATTTTATGCAAGACGCAAATGGGGCAATTTCTACAAACCTTATTAGCAACAATAGATAAACCAATAGGAGTAGCCACCTCATAAGACTCACACAATAATTTGGGCTCAAGATGGAACTTTTTGATAATAAGAGGAGTAACAAAAGAAAGGGTGGCACCCGAGTCAATCAATGCATACACATCAATATCAAAGACTTTTAGCATACCGGTGATGACATCGGGCACCTCATCAACCCCTTGCCTCCATGTAAAGAATAAAACTGATTGTGCCTTGGGCCACCACCTTGTAAACCTTCTCTCCCCAAAGGAACCTCATTAGCACCCCATCCTTGAGGATGAACATCCTTACCCTTGTTGAGATTACGTGGGCAATCTATCATCTTGTGGCCCACTTGCCCACAAATGGAGCAAGCATTAGTAGCCCTCAAGCATGGGCCACCATAACCCTTACCACATCTTGGAAACCTAGGTCTAGGCATCATACCACCACCCTCTTGGGGCCTTGGGTAGTCATTGGCAAATCTCCTACTAGGAACATGAGAAGACCCTTGGCCTTGGTGAAATCGGCCACCCTTGTAACTTTGGAACTTACCATCAAACGGGACCTCTTGGCCTCATGACCCCTTCTCTTCCTCAATATCTCCCCCTCCAATTGTTCAACATAAGTCATCAAATGGGACAAATCCATGTCATTAATCAACATAGCAGTACGATATTCTTCACTTACTAAATCATAAACAGCCATTACAAACTTATTCATTCTAGACCTTGGGTCGGCAACCAAGGGTGGAGCATATCTTAAGAGCTGGTTGAACTTGAGGGCATACTCCCTCACACTCATAGATCCTTGCTTCAAACTCATGAACTCCACCAATTTGGCTTCCCTAAGCTCAAGAGTTAAGAACCAATTGAGGAAAGATGCCTTAAACTCCTCCCATAATATCACATTGTTGTTCCCCTTGTCCTCTGTCCATTGAGTGTTCCAAATTTGAGCTACCCTTTGAGTTGGTAAGCCTCCAACTCCGCCATTTCTTTTGACCTCACACCTATAATGGACAACACCTTATATACCTCATCGATGAATTCTTGAGGGTCCTCATCCACCTTAGACCCATTGAACTCAAGTATGTTCATCCTCAAAAAGTCTTTCACCCAAGATGCTGGAGTAGGAGCATGAGGTGCTTAGGCCCTTTGGTTTTCTTGATTAGCCACAACTTGAGCTAGCAATTTAAGAGCATCCCAAAGCTCACCATGTGTCGGTTGTTCCTCGGGTGTTTGGGCTCTTCTTCCTCTTGTGTTAGGCATGATCTAGCATAGCAAAGAACAATTGTCAGGGGGGAGGGGTACCATGACATAGAGTAAGAAGGAGGAAAACATTTCCTAAAACATCTCATAGCCTTTTACTCATAGTTATGGTGCACAACATAAGCATGAATAAGACTCTAATCGAAATGGTGTGTTGGATGTCGAGGACCATTAACAACCGAGTGCTTTGATACCAAGTGTGTCACAACCCAATCCTAGCGCCTAGACATGAAATGGCGCATGGGAACCTGAAGAGACCCCAAGCAAGCCTCTTAACATATCATTACACATCCTTGGTTGTGGAAGCAATAAAATGACAATCAAAGATAGAAATAGGGATAACTGGGGCTAAGGGACATCTTTCACAACACAAAACATCATAGAGTAAAGAGAGTGAAGGCTCATAGCATCAATACATATCTTGTCCAACAACAGCTCTAAACATAGAACTTAGCGGGGGCCAAGACAAGAAACCGGGCTCACCTTGATGGTCAAGCATACAATAAATAATGATGGTAGTCTTTATACATAGCACAAGATCAAGTTATTGTCCTCGAAGTTGAGGACTCGTCACTTGCTTTTTAGAGAAGTCGTACTAGCCACGTAGAGGAGAAGGATGATCCAGTGGGGCTCCAGTTCATACATGGTAACATCATGTAGGTATAGAGTATGCGTTAGTACGTTTGAATGTACTAAGTATGTAGGATGCAATGAAACAATAGATAAGCAACATAGTTAAAATGCGTAATTAGGCATTAGACGAACATATAACAATATGGCATGCATGAATGATACCTGAAATAGACATGCTTGTATATATAACATATTACATGTGTAGGAAGAGACCATTAATAGTAACAAAGGCCTACCACCTCCTTGGTGAGATGATTGAGGTACAAACCCCTCAACAAGGTTGCATGGGCCTACTACCTTCCGAGCGAGGCAATTGAGGTACAAATCCCCCAACAAGGTTGTAAGGGCCTACTACCTCCCGAGAAAAGCAATTGAGGTATAAAACCCCAAACAAGGTTGCACGGACCTACTACCGAGCGAGGCAATTAAGGTGCATACCCCCTAACAAGGTAATTCGAGCCTACTACCCCCAAAACGAGGTAATTGATCAACTTCGAACACTATAGATACTTTTCATGAAATTAACACATTTATACCATCCTTTCATCATCATAGAGTGATACAAGTCATAGGTCATGCAGTAGAATATCAATGGCTCAAGAACCCTAAACCGGACATTTTATCAAACACTTGGTGTGTGTGTAATGCTAGTGTAAAATCATGCAATTAAAGAATGATATCATGCAAGAAATCTTGAAGTAAATCACCCTACCAATACTTAGTAACATCATCATACAATATACATCAAAACCCTTCATTAAATCTCAAGAAAGATAAAAAATTCATGGCTTAAAACATGCTAAAACAGTCACACTTTTACAAAACCTCAACATAGTTCATAGTCAATTTCATAATAGAAAAACCATACGTAAAATCAACATAGAAACATTCATTTTATGTAAAAAGGAAGCTTGGGAACCCTGGGTAAAAGGACCCAATGGTTCCCACCTACCTTGACTTTGTAGAATACTTGATGATGATTAGAAATGGAGACTTGAAGCTTCAATGAAAACCTTAAGATCAAGATTGAGTTTTGGGACTTGAATTTTGAGATGAAATATTGTCTAAGTGTTTAAGAGAGTATTTGGGAATGTCTTGAATGATATGAAGGTAAAATATGGCTAAATATAGGAAATTTCACGCATGGGAAGGCTTAGGCTGAAGACCCAAAAGTCCTAGACCGAACAAAAAAAACTGGCAACAATTTAACACAGTGGAGCGCCCTTGGCTCGTCGTTCCAGGGGTGCGAACAACTCTATGGAAATAAATTTTTGGGTAATTGAAATTGTGATTCGCTTGCTCTAAAATCGGGGCTAGACCCATTCCCCACTTAATTTGACCCCTTGATCAAGAATATGATGTCGATTTTTGAAACGCGCACGAATATTGAGATATATGAAAATTATGATTCCAGGCACTTCCGAGGTACATTTTTGGCACTTTTTGTGGTCATTTTAGTCACGCTCTGGGAGGGTACCCTACACGTAACTGGCACTAAGAGACTATTGCTAGTCCCGAGCTAACTATCTAGCCTCATCATATTAATTCATTCATTGCATTAGCAGAAGACATCAGAATTAACAACTAATTAGCAATGGGCTATACTACCTCATCACATCTACGTCAAGGATAAGGGCCATTGGCCACAAGACTAGTCATTAATGTCCACCACATAAAATAGAATAAAAGAAACTAAGTTTAGAAAGGGGGAAGGACCCCAACATCAACACGTCATCTCTATGTCTATGAAGCTTCTAAATCTATAGTCTAAGAAGGTAACATGACAAGCCATGACTACCACAAGCTCAAAACTAACATAAAACATACGAAAAGGGATAAAAAGGATCCTCCGAATGCAAGGGATGGCTCACCAAGTCTCTGAAGCTAGAAGTCTCTGATCCTCAACTAATCGCTTGCTAAAGTCCTCTGTATACTGAATCTGCATCATGAAATGATGCAGTGTCAAATTACGTCAGTACGTGAAATGTACGACATGTAAATGGGCCAAAAGGAAACAGTACAAATAGAATAATATGTAATAACATCAACTCATCAGGTACTCATCTTAGAATAAGGAATAGATGCCATCACAGCAACAGCAATCAAGACTCCTACCATCGTATCAACATCAGAGTACTATCAAGATGGAACCTATCTGGGAGTTTTTCTAATCGACAACCATCACCTATGAACCGGTGATGATACAACGAAGCGATGTGGTTGCAACATCCATCCAATACCTAGCGATGGTAAAGGATGTGTCTATCGGTGTATCCATAATTCTATCAAGTCCTCTTTTAGGACGGATGAAACATTCTTTTTCACGATCCAATCCTCTCCTATGCTGGCCGCATTGTTAATGAGTGTGAGTGGGACTCACTCTTACTTATTTCGGTGCTCAATACTCCTCCCAGGACTCAACATGCTCATAAACATCAAATGTAAAGATTTCTCATCATCAAGTCTCTTTTGGACAAGGAACATCAACTCATCTCATCATCTATCAATTCAAGCAATTAAGAACATCATTTTAAGATTAATTCAACACTAAAGATATCAATCTCATCAACACACTCAATTCAGGACCAGAACCACAACAGCAATCATATTTATATCATCAAGGCTCTAGACATCACCCCCTAAGTTCATTCTTGTAATCTTTAACAAAGTAACCAAGTAGGGTTCATATGATAATTTAGATATATCATTCAATCAAAAAATTCAAGTTATGATGATCATCAATTCAAGAAAATATGTAAAATAAAATAGTTTTCAGTAAAACATTCCAGAAATATATAGACAGAACCCATCACGTTCGACTATCAACTTTCTACAATTAAAAAGGGGACATGAGAGAACATCCCATGTTTTGGGTAGCCATACATACCTGGGATAACGGATTACTTAGGCTTCTTGAAAGAAATTAACGCCAATCTTGAATTTCCCAAGCTATGTCTTCTTTCTCTCTCATTAACGTTTATGTAAAGGTTAGGCAAAATGTGTTTTGTAAGCTGAATCTGAAGAAAAAGACAGTTAAACACATTTTTAGGACCTAGGATAGGTTGAGGAATGACCAAAGTTTCGTTCCCAAATTAAAAGAAAAATTTGTTTCAAAGATTACATAGGTCCGAAATGAGTCTTGGGCGTGGACCAGTGTATTTAATTCCAAAGTCTTCCCGTCAAAATTTTCAAAGAAAATTATAAGTGTCAGTCCGTGTTCCCTCCGCATCATGCCTCGGGTGCAGACTGATAGTGTTTCTCGATTAATTATGAAAAATTATTTTTCGACTCGGTTGCTGTAAAATCAGGTTGAGGCCATTTTACCACTCCATTTTTCGTGATGATTTCAAATTCGGTCTCAAATTTTCCATTGGAGTTTAGGAAGCGTGTTATGCGCACGATTCCTTTCTAGGGTTACTTCGAAAGTTTCACGGGGTGTTACACACATATTAGTCCATGTGGTTGGGCCATTTCTTCTTCCTGGTATTGCACCTAGGCGCCTCAGACTTGTGCTCTAGGTTTGTTACAATGCCACCCCCATGGAGCCAAACCTTGTCCCCAATGTTCTGATCTAGAAATCATTGCAGCAATGTATGAGAATCCTCCCAAGAAGCATCTGTTGATGGAAGACCCATCCACTTGATAAGGCATTGATGAACCTGGCAACCACCCCTCAAAATATTCTAGGTCTTGATGACATCTTTAGGGAGAAAGCAATCTTCACTAAAATTGTCATAATTATTTACTCCAGACTCCAAAGAAAGCAATCTTAGTGGAGTTGGAAAGAGTATGCAGACACATTTAATTTGATAGGTTATGGACCACCTAATTGTTATGTTCTGAGAGTAACAATCATTTGAAGTTAACCCTTGCATAATCTAATACGAAAAACTTAATCGGTAGGAAGGGTTGAACTCGACTAAGTACTAGAGGTCTCTTGTGACACTAAACCATTTCCAGTACACTTTCCACATATAGGAATGAGCCTTAAAAGATTGGTATAAGGCATCACTAGGTTTATTCTTATATTCTTACGATGAAACAATTTGCATCTTATGATAGAGTTGTGGGATGTTGCAATTTAAGCGTACTTCTTCGTCTTCAAGTATTATAATAGAAGGTAATGAAAGGACTCATTGCATTTCATATACAATTTTTTATTTGATGTGAATTGTTTTTATATTATTATTTTGCTAAATTGCCTATAAAAAAGGAGTAAATTTGTTTAAGCTTAACATAGATTTTTTTTTAGTTTCAACTATATTAAACTTTAAAAAAAAAAAGAAGAAGAAGAAGAAGAAAATGTACAATTTTTTCTTGCAGGAATTACAAAACTGAAAAATAAATAACATCAAATACACAAATTGAACGTTTTTGCAAATTTAACTAATAAATGAAATAATTTCCAAAGGATAAAGTGGCTATACTAATTAATGACTTTACAAAAAGTTCTTGGTAGACTAAGAATTTAAAGCAATGACTTTTTAATTTAGTTGATTCACTAAATTAAATTTTACTATCTAAAATTTGATTAATTATATAATTATGTGTGTGTGTGTATGTTTGTGTGTGTGTGTGTGAGAGAGAGAGAGAGAGAGAGAGAAATGATGATAATAAGGACAATTATTAGAATTATCTTATTATATAAGTAGCAGTTAGGTGAAGCAAGCAACTCTCCTTCAACATGCCTGCTTGAATTGTGTACTTCTTCTTCTTTATTATATGGGGCCCATAAAAATATTTCATGGACTTTTATAGTGCACCTACTTTAGCTACTTGATTATATTTTTTAGTTGCTTCAATTATGATTTTAGTATCAACTTTCTCTTTAAACTTGACAAATAAAATTATAAAATTATTTTTAATATCTTTTGGTGATTATATATTATACAAATAAACCAAAAAGTGTATGTATGTTACTTGGAAGGTAAAAAGAGCTATAGATCACAATAATTATGAATTGGTGTTACATAAATTGGCACAATTAGAGAAACATAAATTATTTAAAAATTTATGTAAAAATAAGTGAGACTTCTCGTCATATGACAAAGGGAAGTATTGTATTTTACTTCTTTTGCCCATGGTTTTATCTTTTTACAAAAAATATTTTCAGTGGTATCGGATGGTGGCCATGTGTGGGCTTTTTGTGGCACCATGTGTTACTGCAAAAATTTCCTTTTCCTTGTCTTCAGTTAGAAAAGTTTCTTCTACTTGGTTTCATATGAAATAATTTTAGTACACGTGTTTTTGCACTTCCAACACCTATACCCAATGCATGTATAAGGAATAAAATTTAAAAGAAAAAACAAGAAAAACTTTATAGAAAAACGTATATTCTGTTTTTGAATTGTCACGACTTTTCTACTTAAACAAAATCCAAAATGAATTACTCATATGTGATTGACCTATAAATAATAATTTCTTTTTAAAATTTATAACAAAAGAGTGAGTTCACATTCATAACTATTTCTTTTGATTCTTCTTCTGCAGTATTACCAAAAAGGATAGTTCATACATATGTACCTCTTTCTAGATTTTCCTTCTTCAAAGTTACAAAAGAGGGTGAGTTTACATTTACAATCATTTCTAGAATTATTTTTATTTTGAGTTATATTTTGAGCTCAAGACTCATTTTATTATGCTAATAAATAAATTAATTACATAAAGTTTGTCATAAAAATTAAAATTGATACATCCCAGCCCAAACAAAAGGTCCGCCCATTTGTTCATTGATAATATCTAAAAAGTACCCTTTCATTTTCCACTGCCATTTCAGTCCTTCAGTCAACTATGGAAAGAACATACTAGGTGAGTAGGTGACTCTTCTCTTTCTACGCCATTTCAGTCCTTCTACTCCAAATTTCTAGATTCTTCTTGTTCTGTAAAATTAGAAAAAAAAGAACTGAGTTCTCATTTGTAAATCATTTCTCTAGATTCTTCTTTTTTAAAATCATCATCGTCTTCTTCTTCTTCTTCAAAATTAGAAAGAAGAGAGAGTTTAGATTTGTGATCATTTCTTTCTTCCTTCACCCCTCCTCCCACCTCAACGTTCTCCTCCTCGAACCTTCGTTCAAGTTTTGGCAAACCATAGAGTTTTCTCAATCTCTTTCTTTCTTTTTTTTTTTTTTGAAATTTTATAGTATTCCGTAATCTAGGTATTTTTGTTTTTCTAAATTGATTTTTTGAGAAGGGAATAGTTCAGCAACAAAGAGGCGACGACATATAAACGCGAGAGAAATATTGAATTTAGTCTATTTTTAATTTTGTTACGATGAAGAACAATCAGTTTCTGATGGTGAGTTTGATTCTTTTTAAATCTATCTTAATTTTTTCATTCAATTTCTCCCGATTTTATTCGCTTCTTCTTTTGGATTTTGACCTAGCAAGTGTTACTGCTTCCCAAAGATCATTGATTATTCCTACCAATGTGGATTTGAAATTATTTTTATTTATTGTTATCTATCATTTGGATATTAAAGAATAACATCTATCGATATATGTATGCAGCATACTCCTTGCCTTTGTAGTAAAATTATCAATTTTTGTTATATATGTTATTAAATTTTAAATGATGGCCACACGTATAAGTACAATGTGTATTTGGATAGTTTCAAATTCGTATGATTTTAATGCTCAATCTAAGTTTGACATTAGCAAAAGAGTTCATGATTGATAAAAAAAAGGAAGGAATCCTTTTTTCTTCATAATCCGTACTAGGAAAATAAATTATCATATTGCAAAATATTTCTAAGAAAAGAAAGTTCATTTATTATTTTTCTCTGTTACTAGAATTGGTAAAAGATTTTCATACTTGTATAAGGAGAAAGTTTCACTCCAAATAATTATACTCTTTGTTCCCATCTAATATTTTTTCCAATTGTGGACCCATCAGTATAATTTTTCTATCAACATGAATTATTAATTTTCGATATATAATTTGGTTAACTTATTTTTGTGTGTAATTCCACGATATCTTTGGCAAGAATCAGAAATGACAAGGAAAGAAAAAGAGGAATGTAAGAAGATGATGCATAATCAAAAATCAAATCCAGAGAATGACGAGAAAAAGGAAAAGGATCAAAATAAATCAATTGCAAAGAGGATACTTAACAAAGAAAAAAAACGTCATCAATGGTAATTAATTAGAAATTTTGCATCTTAACATAAATATCTCACTGAATTATTCCCTAAGACCTACTTAACAAAAATATATCTAGTTATTTTACAAAATTTACTAAACTTTATGTAGAGCTGGAAATTAATAAGCCTAGAGCAACTGTATGTGACTTTCTTATTAATACTAAAGAGAATGATGTGCAAAGCCCATCACTAGCAACCCAACAAAAGGTATTAAAATAAAACTTAAGTTTTATCTATTCTATGTTATGCTTGTAGTGAGTTCTTAACATGTTATTTTTGTAGATTGTCGAAGAAGATGTTGGGACTTTTGATCGACAATATGATGCTACACAAGAAAAGTGACAGAAGGTACATTACATATTCTTGTCACGAGAACTGACCCCACCGGCTTAGCTCTGTTGACCTTAAGTGAAAATGATTTCCAGATAGAATTGCATATTAAATAGTTGCTAGTGCTTACACAGTGACTATGTCCAGAAAAAAAGAATCTAATACAATATATAGAAACCTAGGTAATAACAAGGCATAATACGTACATAAATCTTTTAACTTTGCCTTAGCTAACATTTATCCTCTCTAACTTTGGACTAGAAACTTAAACTTATATAAAGTTTAAAGAAGATACATGAATCCTATGTGGAGTACCACGCGTAGGACACCACACATAGGACACCATGTAGGATGCGAATTGCCATGTAGGATGCTACATAAGATACATGTGTCTACCTTTTCAACTCTATACAAGTTTAAGTACCTACCTGTGCTCACCCTAAGTTGGTCATCTCTCTGATTATTTTTATTATTATTATTTTTATGCAGATGGATTAATTTCTTTTGCCATTGGAGGATCATGTTCTATGTTCATACATGCGCTCGAGTATCAATTGGACTGATGATATATTACCAAATACAATTCATTAGACTATTTCATTTTAGTTTCTTCAGCTTTGAGAACTTTGTTGTTATTTTCTTGTCAGTTTTGTGACAATCTCTTACTAGATCTTATGCTTGTTATTGTTATCTCTTCTTAGTTGTGTATTACATGTATTTTATGCCTTTGAGATTATACACATTGCATGAGCAGTTCTTTGCTATAAAAAAGAAAATTACAAATTTATGCTTCTTTCAAGACACAAAAGTAGATAATTAACTTTTTCAAGACAAAATATTCTTACAAAACATTATGTTTACCAAACTGTTCCTCACTAATATTTAACCATCTTCTCCTTTTCGATTTTTGTTTTTACTGTCTCTTCTCGCTCTCATAGAAAAGATTTTAAGTTTTAAGATTGGTCAAATGAAGTTTGTCTATCAAATATTTTGATGTACTTTTTGAGAAGCTATTACAAAATATTTCCTTGAGAGGACAAGTTAACTATGTGCGGAAAATAGATACATTACCATTAAAAATCTACTTAGACTTGTTCCTTACTATATCGTTTTTCTGCTCTTTGATTTCCACTCTCAAAGAAATCTTGATGAACCTTGACTCCTCTACGCGTTTCACAAATTCTCCAGTACTAGAAGCCCTCCCAAAATGCTGATGTTTTTCACAATTTTCATTTTAGTAAAAGTTCACCCTTAAAATTCATATATAGTAATTATTTGATTCATTTATAGCTCCTCAAATGTACAACCACTTGTCAAGTAGACACCTTTACAAGATAAAGTAATTGTCCCTAACATAAGAAATGTTACAGAATAATCAAAACTTCAATCCTAATTGCTCTGATCAGGTTATGGTAACGGAAAACATAGTGATTTACTACTACGAGAACACACTCCTTTTTATATTCATTTTCTTCAACTTTCCAAAACAATTTAACCAAGATATGGCTTGATTAAAGATGCGTGAAGATCCAAGAGTATTGTAATCATTTAGTACTAGTTAATTTGGAGAAAATTCTTGTTTAACCAAAGAATGATAACATTGTTATAATCTTAACATCAGATTTATAGTCAATTGATTTTTCTGGTGGTATCCCTTCTCTAGCTTTTTGTGAGTACTATCCCAAAAATACTTCTTTAATCTTTTGGAATTTAGCCCGACTTTAACTTTTCTTCACAAAGATGTGTTCTCAACTTGGTGAATGAATAAAACATAAGTTTACTTCTCAACTTAATCTCATATAAATGTTTAAAGGTATTCGTTCACATGCTCAAAAAATAATGGATGGATTTCTTACTCAACTCATGCTCACATTCTTGTACATCTTCAAGTTATTGCTAAAATAATCATCTTCTAACTCAAGGCAATGCATGAAATTGGTAAGTATAAAATATTTTAATTAATTGAATATCTCTTCAAAAATTTAATGCTATGCTTTCTTTTAGAAATAACAGTGCTTTTTCAAAAGTCATGTAATGCACTTGGAAATACTCAATTTTCCCCGAAACTCCTCTTTTACTACCAGCTTCGAGAAATACTTTACTGAAAATAATGCACATTCTACGGTAATGTAAGTCCTTCATCTCAACTAAATTAGGGTTTATGCAAATGTAGCATGAACAACAATCAATAACTGGATTAATGTAGGAAATCAGACTTTCGATGATAGATAGTAGAACTAATAAAAGATGATAGGAACTTGAATTTAAGAAAGATTGGAAAGTTCACAGTTGCACTCTTAGTGACTAAAAAGTAAATGTAGGGCATGAGGACGAACTTAGTCCAACACTCTAAATAGCCTTACATATTTGGAAGAACTAGATTCTTGAAGAGCTCTGGAGAAGATGCTTGAAAGCCCTACTTTTCTTCTCTTGAAACTACGCTGTAAGTCATGAATTTTTTTTTTCGTATAAAAATATCGATTGATAATATTTAGGTACATACTTAGGTGTAAAACCATCGAGTTTAGTCTTAGAAAGGTGGAAAAGTACTTAAATAACCCTTCTTAAAATGATTTCAAGATCATCTAGGGGCCATCTACGGTCTGTAAAAGCTTTTAGGGGCCGTAGAACACATTAGCAGAATCTTGGGTGCAACTCTTGGTTCCTAGAATTAATTTTATTGGCCAAAACAATGGATCGTAGAAGCTTCTAAGACCTGTATTTGGGTCCGTAATAGTCACGCCCCGGGAGGGTACCCTAGGTGAATTGGCACTCAGAGATTATTGCTAGCCCCCACGCAAACCACCTAGTCTCATCCCATTCGTTCCATCAATTCATTCGCGAAAGATATTAAAGAATATTCTAACTATCAGTGAGCTGTCAAACTCATCATCATCATCATCATCATCCATCATATGAAGCAAGATTAAGGAAACAAACTTATTTTAAAAGTAGAACAATAGGGGGAAAGGAACCCCAACCTCAAACATTATCCATTTATGTCTATGAAACTTCTATAACTACTGTCTAAGAAGGTACCACGATAGGCCATGGCTACCACAATCAAGAAAATAACTCAACAAAGCTAAAGAAATAACCATCCTCCGAATGCAAGGGATGACTCACCATGATCTGAAATCAAGAAGCTTTAAACTTGAACGATTAGGCTGCTGAAGTCCTCTGTCTACAATATCTGCATCGTAAAACGATGCAGCACCAAAGGGGCGTTAGTATGTGGAATGTACTATATGTAAAATGGGCTAAAGTAAAAAATATACAATGCCATCTACTCATCAATCGCTCAACCTCATCTCAGAGTAAGGAACAGGACTCTATGATATCATCATCTATCTATACATCATATTGTCACATCAACCTCAGAGTACTATCGACGTGGAACCTATCAGGGATTTTATAACCGACAACCACCACCTATGAGCCGATGATGATAAAACAAAGAGATGTCATTGCACATTCGTCTAGTACCTTACCGGGGTAAAGGACGAGTCTATCAGGGATCCCAAAAGAAGTTTATCAAGTACTTTGCGAGACAAAGGAACATTCTCTTTCACAGTCCAATCCTATCCAACGCTGGCCACGTAGTTAATGAGCGCAAATGGGACTCTCTTTTATCCATTTTTGTGCTAATACTCCTCCTATGACTCGAGTTGCTCATAAAACTGTCAATCAATCAAGAACTTCCATCACCTAGCCTCTACGAGCATGAACTCTCACCTTATCTCATCATCTATTAACTCAAAGAGTAGGATTACTCTTTCAAAGCTAAGGTTAAACCTCATTAAGACTCTAAGGACACAAATTCCATCAACTTCAGCCATCAACATACTCATCCCAGGACTCAGACCACAACAATCAATATATTTAGACAGTCATGGTTCTAAAGATTACCCCTAAGTTCTTTCATGGAGTCTTTAACAGGGAATTCATGTAGGATAAATACATAATCACACAATAATATATGTAAATAGTAAATACAAGACTGATGATCATTAATTTAAGAGAACAAGTAATAATTAAAGATAGTCTTCAAGATTACATTCAAGAAATCACATCAAGACCCTTCAGATTCTATTATTTAACCTAATTCAATCATGGGGCCACATGGGAGAACAATCCCATATTTTGAGTAGCCTTTACATACTTGAGATGGAAGAATTCCCAACCTTTGTTCATGAACTTAGACCTATGCTTGAAACCTCCAACTCTTTCTTTTTCACGTTCTCTCAGAATGTACGCTTACACTTCGGAAAATATAGTTTTAAACCATGAAATCGATAATATATGACCTTAAAAGTACGTTTTAGGACATAGGATAGGGTGGGGAATGACAAAAAGGCCTTTCCCGAATTAAAAGAAAAAAATTTAAAATTTGTATCCCAGGTACACGACGCGCCAGGGGAACGGACCAATGTATTTTGCGAAATTTTTCGAAGATTCAATTTCCGTCAAAAATTTAAAAAAAACTACGTGCTAGTCCGCACCGCCTCCATGTCACGCCAGGGGGGCGGATCGACACTATATTCGCTTAAATTAGCGAACATTATTTTTCGACCCGGTTGCTCTTAAATCTAGTCGAGACCACTTTCCCACTTGATTTTCCTTGCTAATTGCAAATCTGATATCAGATTTCCCATCGAAGCTTTGGAAGATGCGTCGTGTGCACGATTATGTTTTAGGGGCATTTTGGTAATTTTATGGGGTGTTACATCATCCCCCCTTGGGATTATTCATCCTCGAATAATGAGTAAAGGTAGAATAAAAGCACGAGTAACCTCAAAACTCATCTCATTCCTCAGTCAAAAACTCTCGAACTCTCAACTATCCATCACCTATCTAACTATGTCTTAGAATCGGGAATAGAATCAGATTAATACATCAAATCAATAAATGGAGGCATTCAGTAGCGTTAAGGATAAGGACATTTCCTTCGACATCATATTATTTGGCATGAATAGGTGTGGGTATTTGAGTTTCATCGCTTCCTCAGCTTCCCACGTAGCTTCCATGACGAATTGGTTCCTCTATAGAACTTTGATGGAGGCTATCTCTTTGTTCCTCGGCTTACAAAATTGTTGATCAAGGATTTGGACTGGAATTTCCTCATAAGACAGGCTATCCTTTACTGTCGTACTCTCAATAGGAATTGCCAAGGTTGGATCTGCCAAACACTTTTTCAATATCAAAATGTGGAATACCGGATGAATCACGTCTAACTCAGAAAACAAGTCTAGCTCATAAGCGACCTTCCCAATCATCCTCATAATCTAGTATGGTCCGATATAGTGTGGACTCAACTTTCCCTTATTACTAAATCTCATGACAGCCATCATGGGTGACACCTTCAAGTATACCCAATCATCCACCTCAAACTCCAAGTCTCTTCTCCTCACATTTGTATAAGACATTTGGCAGCTTTGTGCTATCTTCACATTTCTCTGTTGACATTCACCTTCTCCTTAGACTAGTGAACTAGATCAGGTCCAATCACTCGGCTTCACCAACCTCCAACCAGCCAATCAGTGATCTATATCTCATCCCATACAAGGTTTTGTAAGGGGCCATATGAATGCTAACATTGTAACTATTGTTATACGTGAACCCAATCAATGGCAAATGATCATCCCAATTACCCTTGAAGTCTATGACATAAGCTCTCAACATATCTTCCAAAGTCTGAATGGTGTGCTATACCTGTCCATCTATTTAAGGGTGAAAAGCTATACTCAGATGTACTTTCGTACCCAATCCCCTTCTGCAAAGATCTCCAAAATTGAGAGGTGAATTGAGCTTTTCTGTCTGAGATAATGGACAAGGAAACCCCGTGCAACCTCACAATCTCACAAATGTATAGTCGGGCATACTGTTTAGTCGTATTACTTGTCTTGGCTGCAAAAAAGTGGGCTGATTTAGTCATCCTATCTACAATCACCCATATCGAATCATGCTACTTTTTGGATCTTGGTAAACCGATAATGAAATCCATGTTGGTCATATCCCACTTCTATTCTTGAATTTCAAAATTCTGGGGCCAATCCACAGAGTCTCTTATGTTCAACCTTGACCTGTTAACAATTAAGACACTTAGAGACAAATTCTGCAATGTCCTTCTTCATTCCATTCCATCAACAAACTTCTTTTAAGTCATGGTACATCTTGGTGGAACCTGGATGGATAGTGTATCTGGAACTATGAGCTTCGGCCATGATCCTCTCTCAAACACCATCAACATCGGGCCCACACAATCTACCCTAGTATCTCAATACCCCGTCTCCCCCTATGGAGAAAATCATCACTTTTTTTGTGAACCACTTCCTTCAATTGGAACAAGACAAGGTCTTCGTCATGCTTTTCCTTCACCTCCGACACCAAGAATAAAGTACCACCATTTTGAAGATTGACCCCACCTTCATTGTTCTCTTCAAGTTGCACTCCCATTCGAGCCAATTTATGAACTTCCTTAGCCAATTTTCTCTTCCCTTCCTCCACATCGGCTGTCTACCCGTAGATAACCTACTAAAAGCATCATGGATGTGCTATCAAAATACAACACATTTGGTGCCTGAAACAAGGGATTATGTCTGTTCTTAAAAAGTATTTTTAGTGTTTTGATGTGTTTTTGTGTTAATCTTGTAGAAAAGTAAGGTTGGCGTGATTTTGAAGAAAAGTTGCAGATTTTGCTGAAGCATAGGCCTTACGAGCCCACTTGGGAGTCATAGCTCAAGCAAAGAGTCGTAGGATGGTGTTATAGCAAGTATTAGAGACCGAAATTCAGAAATCTGCTAAGTGGAGGTCACCCCTACGAGGCCATCATATGAGTCGTAAGTAACACTACGACTCATATAGGTGAACTCATAGCAAGAATCAGAGAGCCAAGATGTTGGACCAAAAACTGAAGACCAAGACTACGAGACCAACCTACGAGTCATAGCTCAAGCAACTATTTGTACCTATGGGTCGTACCAATTTATTCCAAGATGCTAAGAACCTGATATGACCCCAAATACGACTCGTAGGTCATCCTACGAGTTGTACTTGCATAACTTATTCGCTGCCAGCTGTATTTTCTGTGTAAATTCTAAGGTTAATTTGTAAATTCTATATATGGTTTAAGTTAGGTTTTTAGCATAGGAGTTCAACAAGTAGACTATTGAGAATCACATTTTGAATCTTTTCTTAGTTTTTTAGAGTAGTTTATAGTTCTCTCTTGGAAAACCCATTTTGGGGATTGCAAATCGTTCCTTGTACTCATTATAGATCAATCAAGCTTATGGGTTTGCAACTTGTGGTGCCTAATTTTCTTCATTGGTGAAACTCTCAATTATGTCTATTATGTGCATTCTTCTGTGTTTTGCCTTATCCATGAGTAGCTAAGCACCCCCAGGGGTTGTGGGAACCATGGGTAGTTAACATAGAGATGACCTAGGTTTCTTGGATTTCTATGATCGGGGTTTTGCATGTATTATCTATTTCCCTTCATTATTACTGTTATTTGGTGGTGGCCAACACCAAACCCCGCCTACTATCACAATCCCGACCAAGTTAGTGACAATAGTAAAGGGGAAGTAGATTACAAAATTTGATTGATGTGTTGTAGTCTAATCAACCGAGCTTGACCAAAGGGAGGTTAACTGGGATAATAGGTAATGGTTAGATGGCACGCCATGGTTGCCGACCAAGCGCCATGGTGAAATTTGACCTTCATCTTCACAAGAGGGCTAGAAGAATATAAGTTACCTTCCTTCATGCAAATCACCAATTGTAGTTATGTTATATAGGATAATCAAGTCGACGAACCATGGGAAACACAATTCCCAAGTTTTCCCCGAAAATTGATTGTTTTTTCGTGTTATAGTTAGTGGTAGTTTTATTTTGTTTTTGAAAAACAACCCCCCCCCCCCCATATTTAGAGATTGTAGTCATAAATACTAGAAATTATTAGTGGTGAAATCTCATAACTAAGCCCTGTATTCCCTATGGATTCGATCCTAACCTCGGTTAGGTTAATTGCTGACAATGATCACTTTCTTATTGGATCATGAACATCATCAAAAATTATGGCGTCGTTGTCGGGGAATGCAGCTAGGTTTTGATTTGATTTCACTATTAGTTAGTTCTATTATTGATTTCTAGAGTCTCTTGTACGTTACTTTTGTTTTTATTTTTGTTGTTTGATTTTATTTGCAGGGTATACTAGGTTGTATTTACAACACAAGGAGCCAAGGCATTCTCTTGCTCCACTCAATTTGGAGATCCATCAACTACCAAGAAGAATGGCTCAAGTGAATGAAGATATCGAGGTTAGGGAGGATATGCATGCGGATGAGCATACGGGAAGAGAGGAGAATCCGCAACAGAGGGGTAACAGGCCACAGCTCAGGGACTTCAATGGAATGCTTATGGATGGAATCAATAATGATTGAACCCTATGGCTATAGGTGTTGCCAATGCTATAGTAATGCCTCTTTTACCGGCAGATACTAAGTTCATGGTATCGGATGGATTGCTCCAAATGCTCCAAAATCGTGGACTATTCACAGGGCTACCTTCGGAGGATCCCCACAGTCGCCTTCAATGTGTGGTGTTTAATTGCTAGAGTGTCATAGGGACACAATACCTTTCTCTTGATGTTGTGGGTTTAATAGTGTTTCACTATCATTGACCTGTAATGCAGCTCTATGGTTGTCCGAGCTTCCTCTAGGTACTATCACAAGTTGCGCTGAACTTCAGAGAGTATTCCTTGAAAAATATTTCCCAAGATCTAAGAAGTTGAAGCTCAAATACCAAATCAACAACTTCGATCAATTGTCGGGTGATTCTATTAGCAAAACATGGGAGAGGTTTACTTAATGCTTGAGGATGGTCCCCGATCACCAGATTGTTGATGATGCCTTGATTGAAATTTTCTATCGGGCACTAGACAAGAATAGTCAAGCTTGCGCCAACAGGATTATGGGAGGCATGTTCCTAGACCAACCTTTTACATTTATAGCCGTAAGAATGGAGCAAGTGGTCAAAACAAATCGAGCATGGGGACAACAAGAGTGAGGTGTGATGAAACCCTCTTGTATGATTAACACCAATAATGAGCAAGCAAAGGTAAATGAAGGGATCATGGAGTAACTTGCTCAGCTTTCACACAAGTATGGACTTGGTTTTAAGGCAAAATCAAGTAAGTGTCAAGGCAATCACTAACCAACCTCTGAAGGTTCCTACCTATGATGATCCATTCTTTGATGAGGATGCATGTTTTGTAAGCAACCAAGCGGCGGGTTTTGGAACAACCCCCAAGGGTCCAATTCGAACTATTAGAGGCAAGGTTCCAGGAATCAAGGCTGGAACTTCACTCGTGATGGTATGTATAGTGATAGCCGCGATGGATACTATGAGAGAGAGAGAGAGTTCCAGACGCAGAATGGGTGAGAAAAGAGGGCTACAGGAATGGTCCTTATGTGCCACCACACAACCGTGATGCCGCGTCAAGCAACTCCAAGATTGAAGAAATGTTTGAGAAATTGTTGAAGCGATCTAACCATCATGATGACACTTTAAAAGGAATGAAAGCAGATATTTCAAGTATTAAACAGAAAATAGAGTCTCACTCTAAGGCTATTAAACAACTATAAGACAAGTTTCTTCAAAATTGAATCAGCACCAAAAGGGCATTCTACCAAGCAATACTGTTCAAAACCCAAAGAATGAAGGGTATTGCATGGCGGTGATGACTAGGAGTGGCAAGAGCACTGTAGATCCCCCTATGCAGGTAATTATGGATGAAGTTGATAAGAATGGTCTTGGTGGTGAAGTCTTGTTTGAGGTAGAAGATCCGAAGGTTGTTGGGATGCAACAAGAAGAGACAAGGGAGCAAGAGAAAATGAAATCAATTGCCAAACCTCCTCCTCCTTTCCCTCAAAGGCTTAAAAAAGAGAAGAGGAGGGTAAATTCAGACACTTCCTCTCGATATTGA
Organism: Solanum medicagineum; assembly: GCA_026153255.1. Classification (NCBI taxonomy): domain Eukaryota; kingdom Viridiplantae; phylum Streptophyta; class Magnoliopsida; order Solanales; family Solanaceae; genus Solanum; species Solanum medicagineum. The sequence continues at coordinate 19,235 of JAPFFP010111711.1, read as the reverse complement.
AGCAACTCTCCATCAACATTCCCCTTCTAGAAGCTTTAGAGAAAATGCCCAGGTATGCCAAATATATGAAGGATTTGGTCACCAAGAAATGCAATTTGAGCCAAGAGTTCACGGAAGAACTCAAATAATGTAGTACGATTATGACCAAATGTCTTGCTCAAAACCGAGAGGACCCCAGTGAATTCACCATCCCCTGTACCATTGGTGATGTTGAGTTTACAAGAGCGTTGTGTGACTTGGGAGAAAGCATCAATCTAATGCCTCTTATGGTATTCAAAAAGTTTGGCCTCGGTGCTCCTGCCCCGACAAGAATGAGGTTGCTTATGGTGGATTGAACGATTAAAACGTCGAAGGGAATCCTTTTAGATGTGCTTGTTAAAGTGGGTAAATTCATATTTCTAGCAGATTGTGTGATCCTTGATTGTGAAGTTGATTTTGAGGTGCCCATCATCTTGGGGATACCATTTCTGGCCACTAGAAGAACCCTAGTGGATACAGATTCAGGTCAACTGCGGTTTAGGGTTAGTGATGCAGAGGTCGTGTTCGATATTCGCCAACCCATGAAATACCCAGATGAGTGAAAGAATAAGATGTGGACCCTTGATGATAGTTGAAGAAGAAAGATGACAAAGTCGAGCCACGACGCGAAACAAGGCACTTCTTCGGAGGGAACCCAAGAATTTTTGATAATTGTTGGTTTGTTTTAAGTGTTTTTAATTGTTTCGATTCTTAGGTAGAAGGTGTGAGTTTATGGTTATGATTGAAAGACATTAGTGCAGTTGTAATATTTTGGGAATTGTTATGCTTTGAGAATTGGTTTGCAGGTGAAAATAAAAGAACTGAAGATCAGAAAAATGGCACTTGGAGCAGCCTCTACGATCAGTCCCACGAGTTGGAGTCCTCACTAGGACTCATAGTCATGCCTCACAAAGAGAATCATTGAGTATCAAAAGTTGGCATATACACTACGAGCCAACCTTACGATTCGTAGAATCTTCTATAACTTGTAAGAGGGGTTTGTAGTGCCAAGGTATAATTTCTAAATTTTTGTAAGTTTTGGGTCTGCTACGAGAGATCTACGAGTTGTAGGGAATCCTACAACTCGTAGTCGGGGTCTTGTAGCCCCGATCTATAGATTTTTAAAATCTGACCCAGTTTCATTTAAAAGGAGGTCAAAATAATATTTGACCCCCAAATTCTTTTTTTAACCCTAAGAGGCGACGGAAAACCCCTTCCCATCACACACATCACCTTTTGACCAAAATCCCAACTACCAACGTCATTGTCCGGTGACGATTCCGACGAAGGCACTTTTTTCTAGGGTTTCAACTTGGTTTTTGATTTCTATAGTGTTGGTTTATTTTTCCAATCAATCGTTAAGCCCCGTGGATAAATTTTGAAATCTTTGGTGGTGAGTTTGTTCTCTTTATGATTGTCTGTTTTGTTTAACCATGATAAATCATGCCATATAGTGATTATTACACTAGACTGGTAACCTAGGGTTAGGTGCGTTGAAGAAGTGAGTTATGAATCATGTTTTTTGAGTTGGTGCTCGTGAATGTGGAACTTGTTATTCATGGGATATATTGTTAGATTGTTTCCCACTCACGGTCGAATTGTTTTTCGAAAATTGGAATTTATGAAATGGGGGTGTGTCTCTTAATCTTTGGGCTTTTGATTGAACTGATATATATGGGAATTGCATTCCCACGAAATGTTTATAGATGTCATGAATGAGTTTTGACTGTGTGTTGCTTTTGTTGTGCTTGACATAGTGTGGAACTGGATTGACATCTTAGAGATGATGATTTTCTTAAACTCCTGATGATGGTATAAAATTGATTATGTGCCAAGAATTTGATGATGTTTTTTTTCTGTGAAGAGTGTTGATTGTGTGGTTTGATTTGTTTCTTTGTTGTGGGAAATTTTTAGGCACCACTGATACCTTTCTGTTTCCTGCTATGAGGCACTCTTATGAATCATAGGTTCCTCTACGAGTCGTAAGGGTCCCTCGTAGTATGGAATAGTCATCTGTGGTTCCTTCATGTTTCCCATACGATACTTACATACGACTCGTAGTTCCTGCTATAACTCATAGTGAGAGTCTCGTAAGCTTATCTGAGTTCTGAAAAATATTTTTGAAAATTGTTACGAGCCCAAACTATGACTTGTAGGTCACCCTACAACTCGTAACTGTGTCTCGTATCTGGGATCAGAAAGCATTTTTTTGAAGGCATATTGGTTCTACAAGGGTAGTGTACGACTCGTAAGTCACCCTAAAAGTTGTAACTACACTCGTACCTACAAACCTGCAGTTGCATCAGCGAATGTTTATTGATTTTTTTTGGTTTCTTGTTCTTTGTTATAAGTTTTAATGGATCAAACATCTTGAACTTATATGTTGATATGTGGTTAGCTTGCAGATACAATGCCCCCAAAAGACAAGCGAGCAATCCAAGCTTTTCAAAGGAGATTGGTTGATAAGTCATCTGAGACGGAGCAATCTGAGGGCTCTGTGGAAGTCCACAGAGTCAGAATAGAACCTGAAGCCAATAGAACCTAGACCCGGGTGCTTGCAACACAAATGCCGATGGAAGTTAGCAGTTCCTCCCAGTCTTAAAAGGAGGAACAATGGCATAATGGGGATGGGTTCGATAGTAGCTTGCCGCAGATGTCTCTCTCACATTCCGGCTCCGAGTTAGATTCCGAGAGCACCTCCTTGACCTAGCAGGAGGAAGTCCAGTCCGAACCCTCAGCCGACCACAAATAGTATGTTCCTGGGATGAAAGAAATATATGACTAGGGGTTAGAGCCTAAGGGGCAAGGCAAACTGGTCCGGTAATTTCATGAGGAGTCTCAGTTGAATGCCTCAGATTTAGAAAGAAGAGCTGGATTGGATGCTGGGTTGGATGAGCACGGATTATGGTGGACCACACAGCAGCTGGGCAAATATGCCCCTTACTTAGTCCGTGAGTTTTATGCTGCATATCTTGCTACACTCCGACGGGGGTCGCCAAAGAATAAGAAGCCAATAGAGGAGCTGAGGTAACGGGTGGTGACAATCTGAGGGAGAAAAGTTGATATCTCAGAGGAGATGATGGACGAATGTAGTTTCGGCCCACTTATAGAGTTCCTCAGTATAACACGGAGTATTATAGCCGTATTGATAAAATGAGGGGAGTGATGACTAGGAAGGTCACCGGGGCCATGACAGAGTTGCTACGGTTGATAGCCAATCAGGTCACAAACCACGTATATCCTATAGTTAAAGCCCACCTCTCATTCCAGGACAAGTTTTGGTGGTTAATTATCCGTTGGTGTATTAGGTCAACCTTCATAGATAATGTGATCACCTCGAGAGAGTCGTATTGTTGGCCAGCATTCTAGCTGGCTATGCTATAGATTGGACCCGGATCATTTTGGAGCAGATTCATGAGGCTGCAGTTAGTACTAACACTTCACTGCCATTTCAATTTCTGATACATCGACTATATAGTGCAGCAGGTTTTCCTATTGATCCGCATCGGGACCTAATGTAGAGGCCACACACACTATAGATCCCAGCCTGATATAGGCTGATGAGAATCCGGTGGCCTTACCTCGAGCAACTCCTCCAGCTATTCCAGAGCCATTTTCGGTAGAGCCTCAGATTTCAGGTTCACCTCCAGCTACTAGCGCCACCATTTCGACTACTACAGAGCCTACACTAGCAGTCGAGATTGAGTCTACACCATCCTCCAGCACTCCAACACCAGCGGCAACTACTTTACAGGTTGACCCTCTTTTCTCTGTTGTTGCTTTTCAGGCTTTATTACGCAGGGTGGTTGTAACAGAGGGCAGGTTACGAGAGTTGTCAGCACGAGTACAGCCATTGATTAATCAGACTGTTCGAGACTCTGAGAAGATGATGAGGGCATTTTCCAGAGATTTAGTTGATGAGAGAGTCTGAGCAGTGGATACGCAGGTCAATGCATTTAAGGCTAGAGTTCATAAGAGGCTTGAGGGAGCTAGGCCTGCCGACGCTAGTGCAGTTATTGAGGAGTTGGCCAAGTTCAAGGCCGAGTTATTACAGCTGTTGGCAGCCTATATTCTAGCCCTAGAGGTAGCACCGATAGATGATGAGGTATTTGATTGGCTCACCGACCGTCCGGACACCCGTGGGAAGAGGCACCTTGATCAGAGTGATGACCCACAGCCGTATCCAAAGAAGCCGAGACAGAAGGAGGAGCCCATATCCAGGAGTTGCTTTTATTGGCAGCTAGTTACAGAGAGCGAGCACAACACACCCCACCTGGAGAGGGTACTTCCGGTATGGCTACAAAGGAGAGGCAGCCTCAGGACTCCACAGACCAGCAAGAGACTGGTGCTTGATGCACCATGATGTTTGACTTCTTTTGACCCTAGTTCTCAGTTTGTAATGTTGGATACTTTATTCTCTTTTGAGAAATCTTTTTTTATTAAGTTTTGTTTTTTGTTGTGTTTAAATATTCTTATGTTGGATGTTATTTTTTCTTATATTTTGGATGCTAATTTTCTGTTTTTAATGGATGTATGTATATATTTCTATGTTGTTGTGTTTTGTTTTCTTTCTTGTCTTTACTTTAGGAAAAAGTATCCTATTTTGATGGGGTGTGGAAAATCATGGATTAAGGTGAAGTCTGAGTAGTTCCAAGTCCATAACTTCCCCTGTTTTTGATCCCAAGGTTTTCTTGACGTGCTTCTTTTTCCTTGTGGATGTTTACTTTTCTGTTGAACTGGCATATTTAGGTACTATAGATAATGGGTAAATTCATAGTAGTGTTATCTATTGGCATCTACATGATTTTTAGTTGTGTTTTAATGTTTTGATGAAAAATTGGTTACCCTCAAAATTTTTGAGGTTGTGATTATTGATGCATTTCTTACATTTTTGAGTAGTTGGCAATGTTTGTTCTGATATTGTGAAGGTAACCTGAGGCTGAAAACATGACCTTGAGTCTATACTTGATTCTGGATGCAATTGCCATGCGTGTTGTGAGCTTAATTTGTTGCATTAATGCATCTTGTATGGACCCAGAACTTGCCTTGTTACTCTAAAGTTGGTTTGGTGATGTGGTAAATATATAAGGATCTAAGGCCTTTCTTCTTTGAGTGAACCCACTTCTAACCTAAATGACCCACCAAATGAGGTAGTGAATCCCTTGTTCCAAACTTTTGAGCTTCTCATGCACTCATTCTTTCTTCATACCTAGCTAGCTTAACCTTGTTTAATGAAATATCTTGATATTGGCCCTAGTCTATCCTTGAACATGTGACGCTTGATTTGGGCCAAAGGCTTAAGTTAAGGGTGGCTACAGTTAGTGGCCTTGGTTTGAGGCATAAATATTGTGTACTTCACTTGAGGCTAAAACCCTAAGTTGAGGGTGGCCCTTGTGTTGGTAATATAATAATAATAAGGTGGTTAGTTGGGAGATCAAGAAAGAAATGAAAAAGCATGAACCGACTGAGGAAACAGAAAAGAGAAGTTCCTTGAATTGTGAAAAAAATAGCAAAAATGAGTCTGAAATATAGGTACAGTTGAAAAAGAGAAAGAAAGCACACGAGAAAAGTTCAAAACAGAAGAATAAGGGTGGAGTGATTAAAAAATGGATTAGATTATGAAAGCAAAAAGTGTTGGTAAACATGCTGCAAGGATATCTTTTAGTCACTACTTGCCCAAAATACCATACCAAAGCACCCTGAACCTATGTTACAAGCCTATAAGTCCTAAAGTGATCCAACTCCACTTTATCACCAAGCCAGAAGATGAGTGTAGAGGCAAGCCTATGGTGTTAGTCAGTATGCATTGAATTTCAATTGTGAGAGTGAGAATGCATCCTTAGTCCCTGAATTCTATATGCTTTTGAGTGAGTATGAGGGGCTTCTTTCCAGTTAGGGCATTTGCACTACTTGAGTAGCATATGACTATACAAACGATTGTGGATGGTTGATGCTCATTAAGCTTGTCATAGTTGGATGGCGAGCTCTCTCATTATATTCTTTTGCTTAATAACTTCGCAATACTATTTTGAAAATAGTAGTTGGGTACCTGAATCAAAGGAGCTGTTGTATATGCCATAAGTATAGCTGTTATGTATTTCTCTTTGTCTGCGTAGATTAAGTCGTCACTTGAGGACAAGCAACAATTCTAAGTTGAGGGTGTTGATGTGCTGTCAAAATACAACACATTTGGTGCCTGAAACAACAGATATTGTGAGATCTTAAAGCGACTTTTTAGTGTTTTGATATGTTTTTGTGTTAATCTTGCATAAGCCTTACGAGCCCACCTACGAGTCATAGCTCAAGCTACGAGTCCTAGGGTGGTGTCGTAGCAAGAATCAAAGACCAAAATTCAGAAATATGGTAAGTGGAGGTCAACCCTACGAGGCCATCATACGAGTCGTAAGTCACACTACGACTCATAGTGAACTCGTAGCAAGAATCAGAGAGACAAGGTGTTGGACAAAAAACTGAAGACCAAGACTACGAGACCAATATATGAGTCATAGTTCAAGCAATGACTCATACCTGTGGGTCGTACCAGTTTGGTGTAAGATGCCAAGAACCTAATACGATGCCCCGACTACGACTCGTAGGTCATTCTATGAGTTGTACCTGCGTAACTTATCTGCTACCAAATGTCTTTTCTGTGTAAATTCTAGGGTTGTTTTGTAAATACTATATATAGTTTAAGTTAGGTTTTCAGTAGAGGAGTTCGACGAGTAGACTATTGAGAATCACACTTTGAATCTTGTCGTAGTTTTTTAGAGTAGTTTATTGTTCTCTTTTGGAAAACACATTTTGGGGATTGCAAATCTTGCCTTGTACTAATTTTTGATCAATCAAGCTTGTGGGTTTGCAACTTGTGGTGCCCATGTTCTTCATTGTTATTGGTAAAACTCTCAACTATATCTATTATGTGCATTCTTGTGTGTTTTGCCTTAGACATGAATAGCTAAGTACCCACAACTTGGGTTGTGGTAACCATGGGTAGTTGACATTGAGATGTCCTAGGTTTCTTGCATTTCTATGATTGGGGTTTTGCACGTATTATCTATTTCCCTTCATTATTATTGCTGTTTAATGGTGGAAAACACCAAACCGAACCTACTATCATGATCTCGACCAAAGTAGTGATGAATAGGAAAGGGAAGTAGATGACAGAATATGATTGACGTGTTCTCTCTAATCAACCAAGCTTGACCAAGGGGAGGTTGACTGGGACAATAGGTAATGGTTAGTTGGCACGCCATGGTTGCTGACCAAGCGCCATAGTGACATTTGACCTTAACCTTCACAAGAGGGCTGGAAGAATCTAAGTTATAGTCCTGCATGCAAATCACCAATTGTAGTTATTTTATCTAGGGTAATCAAGTCAACGAACCATGGGGAATACAATTCCCAAGTTGTCCAAAAAAATTGAGTGTTTCTTCGTGTTATAGTTAGTGGTAGTTTTATTTTGTTTTTGAAATACAAATCCCCCCTCCCATTTACAGATTTTAGTCATAAATACTAGAAATGATTAGTGGTGAAATCTTCTAATCAAGCCTTGTATTCCTTGTGGATTCGATCCTAACCTCGGTTAGGTTAATTTCTAACAATGATCACTTTTTATCGGAGCGTGAACATCATCAACCAGCAATAATGTTAGCCTTACCTAGGTGGTAGAGAATGCTCATATAATAATCCTTGAGAAACTCCAACCATCTCCTCTGCTGCAGGATGAGCTCGTTTTGGCTAAACATGTATTGCAAGCTCTCGTGGTCAGAGAACAAGTGTCACAACCCAAACTAGGGCCTAGATGTAACATGGCGAATTGGGAACCCGAAGGACCCACAAACAAGCCTCTTAGTACATCATTACACATACTTGGTCGCAAAAACAGCTAAATAGCATTAAAAGAATAGAAATAAGGGCAAATGGACAAAGAGGAACCTTCCACAATATAAAAATCAAGAGACAAGAGAGTCAATGCTCATAGCATAATATCACCTCATGTCCAACAACACCTCTACTACATAGATACTTAGCAGGGGCCAAGACAAGCAACAGGGCTCACCCTCATAGTCAATATATATCAAAGAAAAGAGAGAGTCCTAATAATAGCATAAGATCAAAGGCATTGCCCTCAGAATGAAGGACTCACCAAGTAGCTTGATTAGATATCACTAGCCACATGGAGGAGCGTGATGACCAAATGGAGCTCCGGTCCCTACATGGTAATATCATGTAGGTATAGAGTATGCATTAGTACATTTGAATGTACTAAGTATGTAGGATGCAATGCAACAAGAGATAAGCAACATAATCGAAATGCATAATCACGACCAATAGATAGGATGATAAAAATATGACATGTATGAATGATTCATGAAGTAAAACATGCTTGTATAGAACATATTACATATACAAGAAGAGACCGTCATCAAAGACCAAGCATACTAGTGCTCAGAATCTAAGGCTTAGCACCCCTTTGGAGAGTAATCAAGGTATATACCCCTCAATCGATAGATGGACTTCACACCCTCCATCATAGTTGTCAAGGCATCAACCCTCAACATGGTTAATAGACTTCATACCCTCTATCATGGTGGTCAAGGTTTCAACCCCTCAACATGGTTAATGGACTTCACACCCTCCATCATAGTGGTCAAGGTATTAACCCCTTAACATAGTTAATGGACTTCACACCTAGTGGTAAATGTATCAATCCCTTAACATGGTTAATGGACTTCACATCCTCCATCATAGTGGTCAAGGTAAGCACCCCCTCAACAAGGTATGGTCAACAAGTAACCCTAGGGATAAGTTTCAAGATATCATCATAATATTACATTAATTTCATCACCATAAGGTCATATATCTCATACGCCAAGAATTAGCCTTCAACAACTCAAGAATCAATAACCAGACATTTTATCTAACACTTGGTGGGTGTGTAGTGCTAGTGTAAAACCATTCAATTCAAGAGTGTAATCATGCTAGAAAATTCAATATAAAACCATCAATAGATACTTCGTAACACTCTCAAGCAATATACATCAAAACCCTTCATTAAATCTCTTAATAAATCTTAGATTGATAGCTCAAAAAATGCTAAAACAACTATAATTTCATGAAACCCCAACATAGTGTGCAGTGAAATTCACAATAATTAAGACCCATGAGTAAATCAACTTTAAATCATGCAATTATAAGTAAAAGGAATCTTGGGTATCATGGGTAAAAGGAACCCATGAAAGAAACCCACATACCTTAGCTTTGGAGAATCCTTGAAGAAGATTGGAGATGGAGACTTGAAGCATGAATGATAACCTTAGAATCCAGATGAGTTTTGGGGCTTGAAATTTGGAGATGAAATATTGTCTAAGTGTTTGAGAGAGAATTTGAGAATGTCTTGGATGATATGAGGGTGAAATAAGGCTAAGTATAGGTATTTTGATGCATGGGAAAGCTTTGAATGAAAGCGATATGGATATTTCTCCTCCATGCCCGCTTAGGCACCCCGAGAGACACTTTCAACTTGACGATTCCTCCAAAGGGCTTTGACGAACACCATACCCTTATTAATCAACTTCTCCACCCTTCCGTCCAATACCTCCACAGGGACCTTCTCTTAAGCCAACTTATATTCCTCAACACCCACAATCCTCAAAGGGTCCTATAACACTTGAATCACTAACCATCCCCTTAAACTAGAAACACGAAGAATCGGACGAACTGCTACCATATCCTTAGGCAATACCATTCGTATGCAACCTCATCGATCCTACTCAATACTCTATAAGGACCTACAAACCTTAACCCAGTGCCAACCTTAAGCACACATAGTCCACTTGGTACCATAAACCACCAGATCCCCCTTGGGAGAAAACTTACACTCTACCATCCTTTCACTCAATACTTCCAACTCTAATAAGGCGGAATCAAGACTGTGCTTAATCTAGACCTCCTTAATCAAAGAAGATTTGGAACCATCACGAAACCACACTATCACTCTCAACTTCCACTATCCTTACTCTCAATCTAGCCAATTGATGGACCTCTTTAGTTACCTCTATGCCACTATCATCAACATACGCTAGGCTACCCATAGGCACCCAACTTAGTGCATTGACCACAACATTAGTCTTATCGGGGAATCATATACACTTATAACATAATCCTTAAGCAGTTCTAACCACCTTCTTGCTATCCTCAATTCATACCTATCGCATTTTGCAAAGCACATCTCACACCCTAAGACATGCATAGTATCCCCAAATGAGTCACAAGCTCTAAATAAATTAATGCTCCACCACTACAGGCCACCATAATCATGCAAGGAAAGTTTTAAGACCCTATTAATGAAACCATAAGCATAGCCAATGCACAAGTCAACCAAACAACTACACCAATACTCAAAATGCACACTCCTAGTCCAAAAGGATACTTAGGGATATAACCTACCCTCATCCTCACTTGGGGAGAAAACCCGAACCACAAGTCAATCCTAAAGAAGTGACTAGCCCATTTGAGTTGCCAAATAGATCATTCATCCTTAACCATCATATTACAACCTTATGGATCCTACATCCATTGGAACATGATATGCAAGTACCCAAGCCACCCCAAGACCTCCAACCTATCAAACCATATTCAATCAAAATCACAAGTCAAGACTTTATGCAACAAGATCATGGAGTAACCCTTATAAGCCTTTCTAGCACCAATGAACTCGCACAACCAAATCTTACTAGCAACAAAAGAATAATGAAAGGAATAGAGACACCCAAAACCATCAAAGCATACACAATAAAATAAAAAAGAACCTTCAACATACTGGTAGCATCATCGGGCACCTCATCCCCTTCTTGCCTTCCTTGAAGGACATAGAACCGATTACTTGTTGGAGCATCTCCTTGATCAACATTACCACCTCTACCCTTGTTGCATCTAAGAGGACAATCTATTATCTTGTGACCTATCTCCGGACAACCATAACAAGCATTGAACTTCTTCACGCATGGGCAATCATGGTATCTATCACATTTTAGGCACCTAGCATAAGGTACCACACCATCACGACCTTTGGGTCTTTGGGACTTTCCTTCACCATGGGCCCTTGTGGCCTCTCTACCCCTTATCTTTCACATCCTTTCCTCCTCCTATTGTTCGACATAAGTCGTCAAGCTGGACAAGTCCATGTTACCAATCAACATTGCAGACCGACACTCCTCATTCACCAAATTGAATACACCCATTACAAACGTATTCATTCTCGACCTTGGATCGGCCACCAAGTGGGGAGCATATTTAGAAAGTTAGTTCAAGTTAAGGGCATACTCCCTCACACTCATTGACCGTTGCTTCAAATTCATGGACTCAATTATCTTGGCCTATTTAAGCTCAAGAGGGAAGAACCTTTTAACAAAGGCCACCTTATACTCCTCCCATAGCACCACATTATTGTTCCCCTTCTCCTCCATCCATTGATCAAACCATATCCTTGGCACCCTCTCGAGTTGGTAGGCCACTAACTCCGCCTTCTTCTCCGATCTAACACCCATAATAACCAAAACCTTGTAGACCTCATTGATGAACTCTTAAGGGACCTCATCCACCTTTGACTCATAGAATTCTGGAGGATTCATTCTCATGAAGTCCCTTAACCTAGATGTCGAAGTAGGAGCATTAAGGGCTTGTGTCCCTTGGTTGACTTGATTAGCGCTCTTGAGCTAGTAAAGTGAGAGCATCCCAGAACTCTTCATGACCCAGTCCCCCATCTTGTGGAGTTTGACGAGCGGGAGGGGTTTATTGTTCCTCGGGAGTGGAGCTCTTCTTCCTCTTGTGTTAGACATGATCTAACATATCAAAGAACAATCATTCGGGGGAAAAACCTTACCTAAACTCCATAGCACGACATTGACCACTAAGAAGGGAATCATTTTCTAAAACGCCTCATAGCCTCTTATTCATAGTTGTGGTGCACAACAAAACCATAAATAAGACTCTTATTGACATGGTGTTTTAGACTCGAGGATCGAATAACCTAATGCTCTGATACCAAGTTTTTCACGACCCAAACGAGGGCCTAGATGTGTTATGGCAAATGGGGAACCCAAAGAAACCCCAAACAAGCCTCTTAGCATATCATTACACATCATTAGTCACGGAAGCAATAAATAGCACTAAAAGAATAGAAATAATGGAAAAGGTACTAAGGGGAACTTCCATCATATAAAAATAAAGAGATAAGAGAGTCAAGGCTCATAGCATAATTACATATCATGTCCAACAACAGTTGTACTACAAAGATACATAGCGGGGGCCAAGACAAGCAACCGAGCTCACCCTCATAGTCAACATATATCAAAGAAAAGAGAGAGTCTTAATACATAGTATAAGATCAAAGGCATTTCCCTCGAAATGGAGGATTCACCAACTAGCTTGATTAGATATACTAGCCATGTGGAAGAGGGTGATGACCAAATGGAGCAGCTTGATTAGATATACTAGCCATGTGGAAGAGGGTGATGACCAAATGCAGCTCTGGTCCCTGCATGGTAACATCATGTAGGCGTAGAGTATACGTTAGTACGTTTAAATGTACTAAGTATGTAAGACACAATACAACAAGAGACAGGCAACATAATCGAAACGCATAATCATGAGCAATAGATAGCATAATAACAACATGACATGTATGAATGATGCTTGAAGTAAAACATGCTTGTATAGAACACATTACATATATAAGAAGATAACATCATCATAGACCGAGCACACTAGTACACGGAATCCAAGGTTTAGCATCCCTTTGGAGGGTGATCAAGGTATATATCCCTCAATCAATACATAGACTTCACACCCTCCGCATCAATCCCTTAACATGATTAATGGACTTCACACCCTCCATCGTAGTGGTCAAGGTATCAACCCCTCAACATGGTGAATGGAGTTCACACACTCCATCATGACAAAGTATCAACCCCTTAACATGGTTAATGGACTTCACACCCTCCATCATAGTGGTCAAGGTATCAACCCCTCAACATCGTTAATAGACTTCACACCCTCCATCATAGTGTTCAAGGTATCTACCCCTTAACATTGTTAATGGACTTGACACGCTCTATCATAGTGGTGAAGGTATCAACCCTTTAACATGGTTAATGGACTTCACACCCTCTACCATAATGGTCAATGCAAGCACCCCCTGAACAAGGTATGGTCAACATGCAACCGTAGGGATACTTTTCAAAAAATCATCATAATATTACATTACATTCATCAACATAAGGTTATATATATCATTTGCCAAACATTAGGCCTTTAACAACTCAAGAATCAATACCCTGACATTTTATCAAACACTTGGTGGGTTTGTAGTGCTAGTGTAAAAACCATGCAATTCTAGAGTGTAATCATGCTAGAAAATTCAATGTTAAACCATCAATAGATACATGGTAACAACCACAAGCAATATACATCAAGATCCTTCATGAAATCTCACAATAGATCTTAGATTTATAGCTCAAAACATGCTAAAACAACCATAATTTCATGAAATCCCAACATAGTACGCAGTGAAATTCACAATAATTAAGACCCATGAGTAAATCAACTTTAAATCATGCAATTTAAGTAAAGAGAAGCTTGGGTATCATGGGCGAAAGGAGCCCATGAAAAATAACCATGTACCTTAGCTTTGGAGAAACCTTGAAAAAGGTTGGAGATGGAGACTTGAAGCTTGAATGATAACCTTAGAATTCGGATGAGTTTTGGGGCTTGAGATTTGGAGATGAAATATTGTCAAAGTGTTTGAGAGAGTATTTGGGAATGTCTTGGATGATATGATGGTAAAATAAGGCTAAGTATAGGTATTTTCACGCATGGGAAGGCTTAGGCCCAAGACCCAAAATTCTTGGACCGAACTTGAATTCAATTTTTGGAAAAATGCAATTGCAATTTGTTTGCTCTAAAATCGGTGTTAGACCCACTTCCTACTCAGTTTGACCCCCTGAACAAGAACATGAAGTCAGATTTCTGAAATAACACATGGATATTGATATGTATGAAAAGTATGATTTCGGGAACTTTCGAGACACATTTTGGGGTCGTTTCAATATGTCCACATGTACTCCATACAAGTAGTTACGCTAGATTTTAAGTGCAAACATCACCACAACCTACTCATGATCATTAGTTTAATAGTTCTTCTCATGAATCATAAGTTATCTGGAAGCAAAAACTATCCTCTTCCCTCTCTGCATTAGCACACAAGCCAATCCCACTCTAGATGTATCACAGATATCATGAAGTCTCTAATATCGTCGGGTAAAGTCAAAACTAGTGTTGTAGTCAATCTAGTATTCAACTCTTGGAAACTCATTTCAAATTCCTCAGACCATTGAAATTTGGCCTTCTTCTGAGTTAGCTTAGTCAATGGTGCTGAAAAAGAAGGGAAGCCCTCAACAAATCTACAATAGTAGCCTGCCAAACCGAAGAAGCTTCTTATTTCCATCGGAGAAGTTGGTCTAGGCTAGTTCTTAACTACTTCATTTTTCTGGGTATCCACCCGATATCTCTCAAAAAAAACATGTCCTAAGAAAGCCACGGACTTGAGCCAAAGCTCACCCTTTGAGAATTTTGCATCCAACTCATGGTCTTTGAGTGTTTGCAAAACCACTATAAGATGCTTAACATGCTCCTTTTCATCCATTGAATATAATAGAATATCATCAATAAACAAGATCATGAACTTATCATGACACGATCTGAATACCCTATTCATCAAATCCATGAAAGTTGCAGGTGCATTTGTCAACCCGAAGGACATGACCAAGAACTCAAAGTGGTCACACCGTGTCTTAAAGGTTGTCTTTGGAATATCACATTCCCTCACCTTCAACTGATAGTAACCCAATCTGAGGTCTATCTTAGAGAAACAAGTAGCAACTTGCAATTGGTTAAATAGATCATCTATCCTAGGAAGAGGATACTTATTATTTATTGTGACCTTGTTCAGTTATTGATAGTATGTACACATTATGAGGGACCTATCTTTCTTACGCATGAATAGGAAAGGAGCACCCTAAGCTGAGCCACTAGGTCTTATGAAACCTTTCTCTAACAAGTCTTTCAATTATTCTTTCAATTCTTTCAACTCTCCGGGGGCCATTCTATAAGGTGGAATTGAAATGGATTGGGTCTCATGAAGAACATCAATCCCAAAGTCAATCTCCCTATTAGGAGGGACTAAAAGGTAGATCATCAGGAAACACCTCAGGAAACTCATTCACAATTGGGACTGACTTAAGAGTAGAAGATTGAACATTATCAGACTTGACTCATACGAGGTGGTAAATACAACCCTTGGAGATTAACTTTCTTTCTTTAAGATAAGAGATAAACTTTCCCTTAGCTACAACAGAACTCCCTTTCAACTCTAGAACAGGTTCATTAGGAAATTGAAACTTAACAATTCGGTTTCTGCAGCCAATATAAGTATAATAGGCGTGAAGCCAATACATGCCAAGTATCACATCAAAGTCAACCATCTCCAATTCTACCAAGTCAACTAAGGTGTCTCTATCATAAATGGGCACTACACAATCCCTATAAATTTTCTCAGCCCCAACAGAGATTCCAGTTCAAACAGAGGCAAGGAGATAGAAACATCCTACTTGTGAGTACATCATAGCAGAGACAGTTTACAGGGATTTTTTAGTGTCTATTTATCATAGGACACCTTAGTTGACTTTTTAGAGTTGGAGATGGTTGCTTTCGATGTAATAATGGCCATGGACTAGCTTCACGCTTGTTATGCTTCTGTCTATTATAGAACTCTTATTGTTAAGTTTCAATTTTCTAATGAGCCTGTCTTAGAGTGGTAAGGGAGTTTTGTTGCCCCTAAGGGTAAATTTATCTACTATCTTAGAGCCAGAAAATTGATCTCCAGGGTTGTATTTAGCATCTCGTGCGAGTTAAGTCTGAGGATGTTGAATCTTCTACCCTTGAGTCAGTTCTAATTGTGAATGAGTTTCCTGAGGTGTTTCCTGATAATCTACCCGGAGTCCCTCCTAATAGGAAGATTGACTTTGGGATTGATTTCCTTCCCGAGACCAAACCCATTTCAATTTCACCTTATAAAATGGCCCCCGCAGAATTGAAAGAGTTGAAAGAACAACTGAAAGTCTTGTTATACAAAGGATTCATAAGGCCTAGTGTCTCACCTTAGGGTGCTCCAATCCTATTCATGCGTAAGAAGGATGGGTCTCTCAGAATGTCTATAAACTACCGACAACGTAACAAGGTGACCATAAAGAATAAATATCCTCTTCCCAGGATAGATGATCTATTTCACCAACTTCAGAGAGCCACTTGTTTCTCCAAGATAGACACAAGATTGGGCTACCACTAGTTGAAAGTGAGGGAAAGTGATATCCCAACGACCACCTTTAGGACATGGTATGGCCACTTTAAGTTCTGGGTCATGTCCTTCGGGTTGACAAAAGCACTTGCATCTTTCATGGACTTGATGAACAGGGTATTCAAACTGTATCTTGATATGTTGATGATTGTGTTTATTGATGACATTCTGGAGCTGGCATCCGTTAAGGTCCTTTGGAGGAACCAACAAATTTAAAGTGCTACTTGGGAGGGTGAAGGAAACCTGCAAAAGCGATATCATTATCTCTTCCACTCCACTAAAGCCTAAGGTACTAATCCTAAGCCCCCTATGTTATTCAAGTGTCCTATTTCAGCACCTATGTCATTTATATGCGTTCAGGTTTAAGTTGGAAAGTTTATGATGATTTTAGACTTATGTTGAGATTTTGAAAAAGATGTTTTAAATGTAATGTTGCATTATTGTTGGTGGCTGATTTTTTTATGATCACTCTTGTCTTGTACGTCTCTTTTACATTCGGGGATGAGTGTTCCCAAGGGGGAGATATTGAAATGACCCCAAAGTGTGCCCGAAAATGTGCCTTGAAATGCCGAAAATTTTAAATTCCATATATCCCAAAATCAATGTGTAATATCAAAAATCCAACTTCGTTTTTTTGTTCACGGGGTCAAAATTTAGGGGAGAAGGGTCTAACCCCAATTTATGAGCAAACGATTAGCAATTTCATTTTTCGTAATTTTTCCTATCTAGAATCAATCTGCAATAGTGCCGCGACGTGCAACTATTGCAGACATGTGTTAATTTACCAGATGCGGACCTGTGTATTCTGATGCTAGTGATTTTTATCTCGGTCCAAGGGTTTTGGGTCTTCGGCCAAAGTGTTCTGAAACATGTTTTTTTACCTATGCTTAGTCATATTTCACCCTCATATCATCCTAAACAATTCCCAATATCCTCTCAAAAACTTAGCCATATTTTTCAGTCCCAAGTTCAAGTCTTAAAACTCTCATCCGGAATTTAGGATTTCCTTCAAACTTTAAGCTCCATTTTCAATCTTCATCAAGAGCTTCATCAAAGCTAAGGTATGTAGATTTTAGCCATTGGGTTCTTCCACGAATGGTGCCCTAATGTCCGTTTTGCTCATTTTTTATGATTTAAAGTTGATTTTGCAATTGGTTTTACTAGTATTAACATGTCTATGAATTATGTTAAAGCTATGTAAAGTTGTGACTGTTTTGCTATGTTTTGAGCCATAAATCTTGAGTCTTTTGTAAGATTTGATGAGGGGTTTTAATGTATATTGCTTGAGGGTGTTGCAAGGTATTGATTGACAGTTTTACAATAGATTTTCTTACATTATTTCATCTCTAAATTTCATGGTTTTGTACTAGCATTACACACCCTCTAAAATGTTTGATAAAATATCCTGATGTGGTTTCTTGAGGAATTGAAGGTCCAAAGCATGAGATATCATATGAATGATATTATGATGATGAAATGAGCTTATGTATATGATGAATTCTGTATAAAGTGTTGTATTAGACCATTCCCAATCCAAGGGAACCAAGAGCCTGGGTAACCTTGATGGGGGTTCATACTCATCAAACCTAGTGAGCTATTTGTATTTCACCACCAGGGTGATGGGGCGGCATCATGATCAACCTATATAGGGGTTTGTACTCATCAACCTAGTGAGGGGTTTGTACTTCCACCACCTGGGTGATAGGTTGGCATCATCATCAACCTAGATAGAGGTTTATACTCATCAACCTAGTGAGCGGTTTGTACCTTGGAAAGCTAGATTGGTCTTTTCTACACATATGATATCCTATATGAGCATGAAATACTTAAGCATGTGTTTCTTATGCATTGATCATACATTCCATATTGTATTATATTATGTCTATCACCTATTGTTATGCATTTTGATGATGATTCCTATCTCATGTTGCATTGCATCCTACATATTTAGTACATTCAAGTGTACTAACGCATACTCTAACAAACATAATATCACCATGTAGGAACCGAAGCCCAAGTTTATCATCCTCCTCCTCCACGTGGCTAGTTCGGTACTACTCAAGCTAGTTGGTGAGTTCTCCACTTGGGGGACCTTAGTCTATGTTGCTCTTACTATGTATTGAGACACTATTCTTTATATTCTATTTTGACTATGAGGGTGAACTTGTTATCTTTGTCTTGGCCCTTGCTCTTAGTTATGTATTAGAGGTGCTCGTTGGACATATGATGTATGTATGATATGAGTTTGCCCCCCGACCCTAAATCCAACCCCAAACCCAAGAAGATGTTGTCCCCCCCCCCCCACCTACGTTTACTAAAACTAGTAAAGCCAAACACCCTTAAAGATATTAAGTTTTTCAATTTTTAGTTCAAAATAAGGAAAAAACTACGGTTCAAAGTAAGAAATGTAAAAAGGTAATGAATTATTTGACTACTAGGGCGCATAGAGGGATGGGATGATTAACTATGCATTTGAAAAAATATAATCTTAGATTTGCTCTCCTAGAAGCTTTGAATAGTCTAAAAAAAGAGGTGGAACCAATAAATGAAGAATTTGTTAGTGTAGGTGGTTCAAATATGGTCCAAAGTGTTTTAAATATGTCTAATCTGGCTGGTACAAGCAAACTCCGCACTTAAAATTTTCACGCCCCAAATCCCGTTAGGGCGGACTGGCACCTGCTGCCGATAAGGCCCAGGAAAACCAACCTATATCTATACATTTTCTTTACACATTATAATGAGTTTCCACATTTGACATACCTTTAAGGAGATAAACTGTAATAATAAGCCAAAAGAAAATGCG
>JAPFFP010111710.1:3334-65548 GCA_026153255.1 Solanum medicagineum | reverse complement strand
TATATGTGAAATAGTGATTATTTGTTATTGATATTGAAGTGATACTTACTTTTAGATGTGAATGTTGTTAAGGTGGTGATGGTATTGAGATTGAGGATATGACAACATTTATGGTATTGAGCTACCCATTCTAGATTTTGAGATATATGAATTTGTCTGGGCATCTTGCATATTTTATTTCCATGAACATGATTGTTGTGCATTTACTAGGTCTTTGCTGGATGATCCAGGAAAAAATTGCAAAACCGAAGGGAAATGGTTCCAGCTAGTGAAAAACAATGAGAATTAAAGAGGATGTACTATGATTCGAGGAACGTGTCGCACGCCGCGACATATACTATGATTCGAGGGTCGTGTCGCACGCTGTGATGGTTACTATGATTCGAGGACATGTTGCACCCTGCGATGGATACTATGATTCGAGGGTCGTGTCGCACACTGCAACAGATACATGGTCCATGTATGACCCCCATGGGTTCTGACGGAGGCATGTTTATGATCAGCGGATGTGTATCACTAGGATAAACATGCATCATTCTATGTGACATTGCATTGCATTGCATTACATCTCATTATCATTTATAAACATGTGAGTGTTTTGTGAAACTTGTGATAGATGCACTTAATCCCTGGTGTTATTGATATATAAGAGTTGTTGTAGTTATTGAGCTATCTGCTATGTACATTGTGAATAGTTATGACGGACTGATTTTATGCAGGTTGTAGTTGTGGGGGTTTGGTTGGAGTGTTGGGGGTACCGGTATTCTATGTTACTTAATTTTGTGTTTAGTAGTTCACTTGCTAAGTACCGTGTGTTTGGTACTCACCCCCTTGCTACAATAATTTTGTAGGTTGCTAGCCCAAATTGTCATGATACTCTCCACTCTTCCTTGTCTGAGGCTTCCTGTGGAGATTATGAGAGGTAGTTGTTTGCCATCCCAACTGACTTCTTACTCCTATCTATGATTTTGTTCTATTCTAGAGACAATATTATTTGATACTTGCGTTTCTTTTCGAATCTATTGTAATACATTAGAAGCTTGTGCACGGGAAAAATCAGGTTTTGGGGGATTTTCATTAAGTTGACTTATTATCTGTAATTGAACTTTTATTTTTATTATAATTCTGCATTTTTAATATTATAGTTGGGTTGTAGGCTGACTTGTCTTGGTGGGATAAGACGAGTGCCATCATGCCTAAATTTGGGATCGTGACAAAATCAACTTTAAATCATGCAAATTAGAATAAAAGGAAGCTTGGTTATTATAGGTGGAAGGAACCCATGAAAAAAACCCCCATACCTCAGGTTTGCAGATGAACTTGATGAAGATTGGAGATGGACACTTGGAGCTTGGTTGAATTCCTTAAGATCCAAAGAGGGTTTTGGCACTTGAAATTTGAGAGAAATATAAGCCTAAGTGTTTGAGTGAGTATTGGGAAATGTCTTGTATGATATGAAGGAAATATATGGCAAGTATTGGTATTTTCACGTGTGTGAAGGCTCAGGCCTAAGACCCAAATGCCTTGGACCGGATAACAAAAACTTGAAAAAAATAACACAAAGGCGTGTCGCACCAAAAACACGCACTACACACTGGAATGTGACACTTTAAAATTTGGGTTAGACCCATTTCCAACTCAATTTTTCCCCCTGAACAACAATATGAAGTCAAATTTTCGAAATACGCACGGATTTATAGATATATGGAAATTATGATTTCGAGCAATTCCGAGGCACATTTTCGGGCAATTTTTGGGTCGTTACATATCTCCCCCTTGGGAACATTCGTCCCCAAATGTCAAAGAAATGTACAAGAGAAGAGTAATCATAAAGAGACCAGCCCCATCGAGAATGCAACAACACACTTAAAACAACATTTTAAAAATCTCAACATAAGTGTAAAATCACCATGAACCTTTTCAATGTAAACATGAATGCATACAAATTACTTAGGGGCTAGAACATGAGAGATGAAATTACAAAAAGGGTTTGGCATGATACCATATGCTTGAATAGAATGAAAGAGGTGTGGATATCATTTTTCCATTCCAGCTCCGGCTCCCCGGGAGGCACTATTGACTTGGCTATTCTTCCAATAGTCCTTAACAAACACTACGTCCTCATCAATCAACTTCTTCATCCCTTCCATCCAATACCTCAACCAGGACCTTCTCCTAAGCCAACTTATCCTCCACAACACCCATAACCTCAAAAAGTTCTATGACACTAGAATCACCAACACATCCCCTACACCTAAAAGCATGAAAACCGGGAAACCCATTACCATATCCCTAGGTAATTCCAATCAAATATTGTTAATGAATGCCTCTCCCCCTCTTTTCTCTTTTTCCCTTTTTAGAATAAGGGGGGGGGGGGAAAGAGAAAGAATAAAAAAATGGATTCAACGTTCGGGCTCAAGTTCGAATTACCTGAATATTAATCATAGAGGAATGGGGATAGAATAGACCTCAATATCCTACAAGGGCTCACAATCCTAAACTCAATTATTGACCTTAAGCCCACCTACTCCACATGGTACTATAAACCACCATCTGCCCCTTGGGAGACAACCTCCACTCTACCATCTCTTCACCCAAAACTTCCAACCCTAATAAGATGAAATCAAGGCCTTGCTTAATCTTGACCTCTCCAACCAAAGAAGATTTGGAACAATCAAGAATACTACACCATCATGCCCATCTTCTTCCAACTTAATCCCCCAATCTAGCAAAACAATGGACCCCTCAAGTCACCTTTTACCACCATCATCAACAAATGCTAGGCTACTTAGAGCACCGACCACAATATTAGCCTTCTCGGGGAAATCAATGCACACTCATATCATGATCCTTAAATAATTCTAACCACTTTCTTTCTATCCTTCGTTCACAACTATCCTATATAGCAAACAACCTCTCATTCCCAAGACTTACAATACTACACTCAAATGATTCACAAGCTCTAAATAAATCAATGTTTCACCACAAGAGGCCACCTCCAACAAGCCAAGGTAAGCTTTTAAGACCCTATTCATGAAACCCATAAACATATACAGTGCATAAGTCAACCAAACAACTCCCACAATACTCAAATACTCACCCCTAGCTCGGAATGTCACTTAGGAATATCATCTATCCTCATCCTCACTTGGGGATAAGACCTGAACCATAAATCAAGCTTAGAAAAGTGAATCACCCATTGTAGTTGACCAAATAAATCTTCCACCCCAGCCATCATATTACAACCTCATGAGTCCTACACTCATTAGGAGCATGTTATACAAGTAGCCAAACCACCTCAAGACCTCCAATCCAATAAACTAAAAGTCCAAACAATATCACAAGACAAGACCCTATGCAATAAGAGCATGAACAACCCCTTAGAGATCAATTGGACCTTAAGACAAGAATGGACCTACCTCTTTTGCTACCACTTGACAACCTCCCACTCAAAGACGGGTTCGTAAGGAGCTAGATTCTACCTCTACGGGTTCTACTCTCTATGGGCACATAATATGCATGCAATTAATCCACCCCAAGCATGACATAAATTCTATCACATCAACTCCAACAAGTCAAAAGGAAAGAGCTAAGGAAAGACGAACATGGACCAACACATATGAACATTCTTAACAATAATATACTCAACAAGAAGTAGACACCAAAGGTTCACACAACAACTCGGGGCACACAAGAGGCCCATAAGCAATCAAAATGGCATAATGCAACGTATAGAGGAACCCGGATCCATCAAAATCAAAACCTTCAACTTACCCGTGAAGCACCAAGCCAAGTCTAGTGGCCCCTAGAGGGTATGGTTGAGAACATCGACGACCATCCTTATGATCTTTAGGGACCCACGAACAATGCCTCATCTTATGATCCATTCCACCACATCCAGAACACTCACCAGAACTGACTAAGCAATCTCCCAGGTGATACCTTCCACACTTGTCGCATGTAAGAGGTGCTTGGCCACCAACGCCTTCACCTTGATACTTGGGGTTGGCCACCCCATCCTTGGCGACCCTCTTGTTTGAAGCATTATCGTACTCTTGAACCTCTAAAGCTACCATCAAATTGAGCCCTCTTAGACCCCTTACTTCTCCTTTTTCTAAGCATCTCCCCCTCAAGTTGTTCGGCAAAAATCATGTGGTGGGACAAATCCATATCACTAATCAACATAGCAGACCGGCACTTCTCACTAACCTAGTCAGATACTCTCATCACGAATTTACTCATCCTAGACCTTGGATCAGCCACCAATTGGGGGGCATATTTTGAGAATTTATTGAACTTAAGGGCATACTCCCTCACACTCAAAGATCCATTTTTCAAGTTCATGAACTCTACCAATTTAGCTTCCCTAAGCTCAAGAGGGAAGAACTAATCAAGAAAAACTATATTGAAATCCTCTCATGGAACTACGTTGTCAACCCCCTCATCTTCTTTCCATTGAGTAAATAATTTTTGTGCTACCCCTTTGAGTTTGTAAGCTGCCAACTCCGCCTATTCCACCGATCTAACTCCCATGACAGCCAATACCATTTAGACCTCATCGATGAACTCTTGAGGGTCCTCATCTACCTTAGATCCATAGAATTTTGGTGGTTTCATCCTCATAAAGTCCGTCACTCGAGATGCCGAAATAGGAGCATGAGGGGCATGGTCTGCTTGGTTGGCTTAATTAGCCACAACTTGGGCTAATATAGTAAGTGCATCCCGAAATTCTCCATGATTCAGTTGTTCTTCGGGAGAGTAGGCTCTTTTTTCTCTTGTGTTGGATATGATCTAGCATAGCAAGGAACAATCATTAGGGGGAAAAACATACTTCAATTCTGTAGCACGACTTAGAACATGAAGAAGGAAAAATTTCCCTAAAACATCTCATAGCCTCTTATTCATAGTTATGGTGCACAACACAACCATGAATAAGACTCTAATCAATGCAGTGTATTGGACTCCGAGGATCTAACAACCTAGTTCTCTGATACTATCTTTTTCACGACCCAAGCCTAGGGCCTAGATATCACTAGCGAATGGGGAACCCGAAGGAACCCCATACAAGCCTCATAGCATATTATTACACATCCTTGGTTGCGGAAGCAATTAAAAGGACAATAAGAGATAAGCATAAACAAGGTATTTGGGACTAAGGGTAACTGCCATATCATAAAATCAAGAAATAAGAGAGTCAAGGCTCATAGGATAGGTACATAACATGTCCAACAATACCTCTACTACATAGATAAGAGCGGGGGCCACGACAAACAACTGGGCTCAACCTCAAAGTCAATACATAAATAAAGGAAAATTAGCTTTAGTACATGGTAAAAGATAATAAGCAACAACCCCGGAATGGAGGACTCACCAACAAGCTTGAGAGACAATCGTACGAGCCACGTGAAGGAAGAGGATGATCAAGCGGTGCACTGGTTCCTACATGGTGACATTGTGTAGGGATAAAGTATACATTAGTATATTTGAATGTACTAAGTATGTGGGATGCAATGCAACAAGAGATTGGCATCATAGGCAAAATACATAATCATAGGCAATGAATAACATATTAACAATATGACATGTATGAATGATGTTTAAAGGAAAACCTTGCTTACAATCCAAATCAACTTGCATAGTTCATAATACATAGTAAGCGAAGATACCTCAACCGACATAAAATAAAACCAAGATGAGCTACAACTCGGAATCCCGATTTCAACCCCACATCGGAAGAATGGGGGAAGTTACTTGCCAAGGTAAACCTCCTAATGTCTAAGTGGATCCACTAAGCCTTGTGTGAACTGGATACTTGCCTCTAGTTCTTGGACTCGGGTACTAGCCTCAAGCCCGGACTCGAGTACTCGCCTCAAGCCCTCATATTCAGGGTACTTTCCTCTTAGAGATTTAGGGCCTCACCTCTTAGAGATTTGGGGACTCACCTCTAATCCCTTCACCTATGGTGGAACATAGTTTTAGGACTTGGGGACTCACCTTTAGTCCAGTCAATGCTAAGTCTACTCTACAGAATATATATAAGATAATCATACTTTAATAACATGCAATAAACATAGAGACATGGCACAAGTAGCTCTCAACATCATTGACCTAAAATGGTGAGAGTAACTTCAATCATAAGAATGGGTCATCATCATCATTACGCTTTCAATAACATCAACATCAAAGGCTCACATGAGGCATAATCTTGAGAAAGGGGCTTAATCTGGCCCTACAACATCACCAATATTTTCATGATTTAAACACATCTTTAGAAATCTCATAATGATCATGGATTCACTTGAATCATAAGTCAACAATAGATCATCAAAACTTAAAGAATCCTTAAAAAGGCATTTTATCAAACACTTGATGGGTGTGTAATGCTATGGTAAAACCATGCAATTCAAGAGTGTTATCATGCTAGAAAATCGAATGTAAAGCGATTAATAGATACTTGGTAACACCCTCAAGAAATATACATCAAAAACCTTCATCAAATCACACAATAGATCTTAGGTTCATAGCCACAAACATAGTAAAATAGTCACAATTTCATAAACATCAACATAGTATGCAGTGATTTTCATAATAATTAAGACCCATTTGTAAATCAACTTTAAATCATGCAAATTAGAGTAAAAAGAAGCTTGGGTATCATGGTGGAAGGAACCCACGAAAGAAACCTACAAACCTCAGCTTTGGAGATGAATTTGATGAGGATTGGAGATGGGGACTTGCAGCTTGGTTGAATTCCTTGAAATCCGAAGAGGGTTTTGGCACTTGATATTTGAGAGAAATATAAGCCTAAGTGTTTGAGTGAGTATTGGGGAATGTCTTGTATGATATGAAGGCAAAATATGGCTTAAGTATTGCTATTTTCACATGTGGGAAGGCTTAGGCTCAAGACCCAAAGGCCTTGGATCGGACAACAAAAACTGGACAAAAATAACACAGAGGCGTGTCGCGCTACGAATGCACACTACACACTGGAATTTGACACTTTAAAATTTTGGATTTCTCTGTGGTTGCTCTAAAATTCGGGTTAGACCCATTCCCCACTCAATTTTGCCCCCTGAACAAGAATATGACGTTGGATTTTTGAAATAACACAAGAGTTTTTAGATATATAAAAATTACGATTCCATCTACTTTCGAGGCACATATTTTAGCGATTTTTGGGGTCATTATAGTGAGCCCACAAATAGCCCACGATTCTGTAGCATCTTAAATAACCTACTTGAGACTTTGAACTTTGTGTCTGCCAGTAGTAGTGGCGACACAATAGCTCTAGTCACCTTGATAGTCACAAGATTCAACCTAGACTAATTCCACTGGTAAGCATTGGTGTTAAAATCATGAGGCTGTGGAATGTCCTCCGAAGGAGGTGGGTTCTTATTCTCAGCATTATCATTGTTATTCCAGTTCCAAGCTACATTGGCCGCATTATTGGCATTGTCTTGGGCCACTCTTCTTAATATTCTGTGGATCTTTGGATCAAATGGAGTCAAGGGATTGCATTGACTCCGAGTGTTAGGCGTACACTACACCTACATATTGAAAAGAAAAAAAAACAACAAACAAAAGTAAAATAAGGGAACTAAGGATTATCACTCGAGCTATTAATGAATTCACTAAGTTTAGTCGCAATCCTTGGCAACAGTTCCAAAATCTTCATGTATCCCAAGTTACACCTCCTTTGGAGAGGATAAAGTGCTCACTGTCAAGAAATGGAACCTAACCAAGGTTAAGGCCGATCACATAGGGAATACTTAGACTCACAAGAGTTCACCAATTTGCGATCTGGGTAATTAACCAACTTACTTCCCCGAAAGGAGGGCGGGGTTTGTAATAATCAATGAGAAAATAAAACTAACTAACTATTACAAGAGAAAAGTCAATAACGGAGAGCAACTAGGGTATTATGTTTCCTATGATTCCCCAACTCAGTATCACTAGACAAGGTAATTCTTTTCTTGTGTATAGCATGCCAAACGATAATTTAAGTTCACGAAGCCCTTTGGTCAAAGGTAAGAGGTGAATTTCACTATGTGCCTTGGCCCATATGCATAGTTTGCATTACTAACCATTACCTATAAGTCCCACTACAACCTCCCCTTGGCCCAGTTTGGTTGATTAGACGAGAACACATAAATTGAATCCTATTAATTAATCTCTTTTCCTATTCATTACTACCTTGGTCAAGTCAGTAACACTAGGCGGGTTCTAATGTTGTCCACCACTATAAAACATGTAAAATGAAGAGATTAAATTAATACATGAATATACAGCTTCCAAGAATTATGAATTATTCGATTTTACTTTGTTAGTTCTTCATGGTTCCCACTACCTTAGTTGAGGATTTAGCTACTCATGCTATGTGTAGATACAAAAATTATGAATTGAGAAGACATAATTGAACACTTACACATTGGAATTAAGAACAAGCTATCCAATGTCAATAATCACAAGCTTTAAGATCAAATTCAACCACAAGTATTCTCAAAGACTCTCTTACAATTTTCTCTCTCCAAATATTGAGTTCTCTGAGTACTAGGTGAAAATTTATCAAACTAATGAGAAATTGTGAAAAATAACCTAAAAGACCTATTTATAATAATTAAAACTCAAATGTAAATGACTTAAGAGAACTAGTCGGCACGCCTCACGAAAGCTCTTTACAACCCGTATTGAAGTTTACGGCCCATAATCGAGGTAGAGTACATTGTTGCTGGAAAACTGGACTTCCTCTTTATGAAACCCCTTTATCACTCATAAAATGGTTTATGACCCATAAAAGGGGTCTAGTTTGATGAACTTCAAAAAGTCTTCATTCTCTAATCCTCAGGACACGAATCCTCTTCTACAACTTGTAAATATTCCTACGATTCATCTGCATGTTGGTAGAATTAACTACAAAAACTTGGCCCCTCACTGGAATTCTAACGAAACCTCCCTACGGCTCGTAGAATGGTCTACAACCCATAGAGGGTCTCGTATAACTATAAACCTGCAGCAACTTCTGTAACTTTTCTCAAAATCATGGCCAACCTGTAATCCTACAAAGATAAACACAAAAACACATAAAACCCACTAAGATTGCATTTGGAACACACAGAATTCCATGTTTTAAGCATCAAAAGTGTTGTATTTTTGCAGCACATCAAGTTCCTTGAAGAACTCCCAATTCCAAGTCAAAATTCATTCCAATCCTTCAATTCTCATTAAGGCATGTGGTATTAATCGATGGGTCATTTCACCCATGGAATCCAATATATTTTCATACTATTTCATCTAATTTCAAGAATGATCAAATTAGAATTTTCATGAACATTTCAATTGTTATTATTATAATGTTAATTTCATTTGTACACTAGAATATGTATGCATTATTTTAAATTCACAAGCATTACATGATATTTCTAAAGTTTCGTAATAACCTCGAAGGTCATTTCTGGTATTTTTGACCAAATTATCATTTTTACCCTCCCAAAAGTTGCCTTGGATCATTTTTGAATAAGTCAAGAAGCAGAATTTTCAAAATATTGTAAAAAATTAGAATTTTGCAAAAGAAAGAGTTTTAAAAGGCTTTAAGTTGGAAATTTTGAGTTTTGTAGTCATTTTGAGTTTTGAGAGTTGAAATCTGATTTTTTCGATTCCGTCAATTTTGAAATGTTGAATATGGTCTAAGAGAACTTATAGAACTAAATTTGTAGTTCAAACAGAGATTTTATGCCCAAAGTTACATTTTGAGTTCATTTTAGATCATAAGTTTCAGTTTTGTCAACATTCGAGGTTTAGAGCTCGTATCCAAATTCCTTCAGTTGCAGTGGTTAGGGCTGATGAAACTAATGCTAGAAATACCTTTGTTGTAATTTTTAGAGGTTTTGAGAATATTTTGAGTTTTTAGGTCCAAAACTAGTTTAAATGATCTTTTTGGGGTTTGGAGCTACGGAGGTTCCAAATTCAAATTATGACGATTCCATTAAGTTTGGATCGTCGGTTCTAGTAGGATTCTAAGTTAGGTTTGTGTTTACGTGGTTCTGAACAAATCCTTGTGCATGTAGTTCATATTTTCAGTTGCATTGTGCTATGCTGATATTGATGTTTTTGGTGAATTTGGCACCAGTACTCTACCTTCGCGCCTCATAGACCATATTTGCAGAGCCCCAGTAGCCAAATATCCATGTTCATGAGATGACTGCCATATTTGCGTAGGGTTTTTCCCCTCTAGCTTCTGTGTTCGTGGAGCATTGCATGTGTCTGACCCGTGAACAGTTTTACAGACATGATTTAGACCTTTCTCACCGTTTTAACATTTCAAGCTTCGTTTTAAGAGAGGATTTTCAAGATTTAAAAGGCAAATTGATTGGGTTACTTTTCTAACCTATTTCAATTATTTTTATTGATTAATTTGTGTTTTAACTTCTAAATCTGTGGAATTAATGGTGGAATTTGGAAATTTTTGGAATTGAGTTTCCTAAACTTTATTTGTTGATTTCTCCGTCATCTTAGTTCCGTTTTAAAATCATTTTCACGTTACACGGGGAATGTTTGCATATTTAAATGTTCAATTTTTTGTTATATTTTTCGGCATGAGATTTTTGACCATTTTATCCTTTCTCTCTGAATTAATTGATTTAGTTTTATTAGATTTTTTACGTGATTAGGATGCCATATGGGAATAGATTATGGTGATTTGGAGTACTGTAGAAGGGGGAAGCAATGCTTTCAACTTGATTCAAGACTTTTTATGACGCAAGTGGACTTCTAGCCTTTTGTTAAGTATGAATGAACCTTGTGTGTTCCTATATGTGAGTAATTGAGTACTTAAGGGGTAGAATACTATCATTGTAGTCTTGATCATAACCTCTCGTATTAAATGCTTGTTCATATGACAATATATTAAGTTATAAATTAATTGTGAATTCATAATCAGTGATCTTGTGAATCATTTGATGATGATAGGAAGATGGTGGTTATATTTTTTTATGATTGATACATTGAGGCATTGATGATATTGAAACACTGATGATACAAAGATACTGGTGGTACTGAGACATTGAGATCCTTGTGATGTTGATATTAAGATATAATTGTCATCATGCACCTTCTATTTATTATTATTTGTGCATTGATACTTGTGATGGCTACGACTGAGATGTGAGTATGCTAACATGTTAAATGGTGGCTGACGTCTCTATCAGTCGAGCCAAGGTAATATACCGACAGTTCGAGGTCATTTCCATATGGGTCCTGATGTGCTCTCAAAATACAACACTTTTGATGCTCAAAACTTTTAGGATTTTGTGTTATCAATGCGACGTTTATGGTTTTTATATATTTTTTTGTTTAGATTTGTAGGAAAGTAGGTTGGCTATGACTTAGGACAAAATTGCAGAGCTTTCTGATTTTTGGTGATTTACGAGACTCTCTACGAGTCGTAGAGATAGTTTTATGACAAATTCTACTGAAGGATGATATCTGAAGATCAGCTATATGAGACCTCTATAAGAGTCATAGAGCATTCTACGAATCGTATAGACAGGTGTCGTGAAGATTTTTAGAGAGGGATAATTTGAAGCAGTTGAAGCCTATGAGTCTAAAATACGAGTCATAATTCAGTTTATGAGTCGTGAATGGGGTTCTAGATCTAAGGTACGTTTTTGAAACTTTGCTAAGTGTTGATGGTTCCATAAGACCATTGCTTAAGAGCCATAGATCCATCTATGACACGTAGTCATGATTTAGTAGACCCAAGCCCAGTAATTTTAACAGATGACTCGGTAAAGGTATAAAGAGGGGTCAAACTATTTTGACCCCACTTTTGACCTAATTCACTTTAAATCAACTAAACTTTTCCTTCTCTCTAATTTCCATCCACCATTGACCATTTCTTGGCGTGATTTCCGGCACCTAGGGTTTTATGTCTCATTCACCTTCTCTCTCTCCTTCAAGTTAATCACTATTCTTGGTAAGTTTCTTGGTTTAATGTCAATATCTAAATATTCCTTATTCTTAATTATTTGATATGATGATTGTGATGGGTTTGGTGTTTAAGCATGAAATTCTTTTTGAATTTGAATTGTGAATGTGAAATTAGGGTTGCCCTTAATTGAATTGCTTAACAGATTTCGAAAATTGGGTATATTTGGCTTTGGGAATAATAAATGTTGTGCTTATGGGATAATCCACCATGTTTGACTGAATGTTATTGAATAGTTTATGATTGTAAATTGGTTATTGATAACATAGGATCATGATATTGTTTGATTCAAATTGGGATGGTAGAAATTGTAGGGAAATTGATGCTTATTCATTTTCTGATAGGGTGATTATATGTTGAAATTATTGTGGGTAATGGTTGTTGCGTGCTAATCATGTGGGTGCGTGTGTTCTTGCTTCGACGCTGATAGATTTAAGTATTTAAAATGTTCTTTGGTGTCCGTGTGATGGACTTAGAATATCAGGTGCCTGAACTTTCTGATTCGCGGGAGGCTTTTCCAACTAGTAGAGCAATCTATGAGTTGTAATTGCCCCTCGTGTGAAGTTTCAGAAACTTTGTGTTCTGAGTATTCATCAGACAAGACCTTTTACGAGTCGTAGATCACTTTATGTCTCATAGAAAGGTCTTGTAGATCCCTACCTATTTTAAATTACACTCTGGAATTTTATATGACCCAGTCTATGTCTCGTAAACCACTTTATGAGTCATACCTAGGTCACATACACCTTTGTAGTGACCAATATTGTTCTGAACCACTAGTCTAGAGAGCACTTTCCGATTCGTAGTGCTCACTACGACTCGTAAATGGGCTTTGATAGAACCCTTCTTCAACTGATTTAAATAACTTTTGGCATTTTATTTCTTGATTCTTGGGGATAACCATGGTGTGTTTACATCTATGTTTCAGGTACTTTGGCCTCAAAAGGAAATCACTCAAAGATCGAGGCCTTTAGGAGGAAGCTTAGGGATGAGCCTACTAATGATGAGTAGACCACTTAGCTGAGTTGGTCACTAGAGATCCGCGATGTTTCGCCAGACCCCGAGGCTAAGGTACCACAAACCAAAGGAGCCACAGCAAGAGCTAGGAAGCTTAGGTTGATAGTCCTTCCCAGTGTGAAGAGGAAGGTAGTGACGAGAGTGGGAGTAGCATGCCCTAGATGATGCGATCAGGAGAGGAGTATAGTTCTGAGAAGGGCTCCGTGGATAGAGGAGATGTCGAGTCCTCTGTCGCACCATCTTCATCATCAGCATTAGATGCCCATGCTAATTGGTGGTGCATCGAGGGAATGGATGAGATTTTTAGAGAGGGCATGCGACCCAAGGAGGGGGGTAAGCCTACGCTTTCTATATATGAGGAGCCCCGAATGATTTCAAATAGACTTAGCCATGCCCCAGGTCTATAGGATATGATGATACGTTATGGACTCATGTGGCTAACAGAGTCTCTTGGTAGGTACTTCCCGATTTTGGAAATGGAGTTCTATGCATCGTACACAACCACTATTCAGTATACTCTTCCCAAGAGAAAGAACCTCTTACTCAACCTAGGCTTATAGACACACGAGTGAGAGGTCGGCGGGTCGACATTTCAGAGAAGACCATCTGCCGTATGCTATTTGGTCCTAATTACCATGCCCCCAGATCTACAGCGGAGTTTGTTTACCACCTAGGAAAGGCCAGGAACTCATTGATTATGAAGAATCCTGACCATCGGACCATAATATCTAGATGGGTGGCCAGTCATATTGCAAAGCAGGGTATGGAGCCTGCTTGGGTCACCACCCATATGGAGCCGATCGTCAAGGCTTCGCTTAGCTTCCCGGCCAAATTTTGGTGGTCGATTGTGAGATCATGCATCTGGCTTACACTTGCAAACAACACTTAGACACTGGAGCAGGTTGTTTTGGTTGCCTACATCTTATATAGCTATGAAATAGATTGGGCCTCCCACATCACTGAGCAAATACATGAGGTAGCACTGAAGAGGGCCACCTCCATCCCGTTCCCTAGTTTGATCTACAGACTATGTGTAGAGTCTTGGTGGAGAGATTACATCAGCTAGACTAGTTGGTAGAGGCCCAGCACACTTTGGAGCCCAGCCTGATCAAGGCTGATGAGAACTGGGTAGCACTCTGGTGAGCACAACCTCCTTCTCTGCCAGAGATGTTTACCTCGGTACCACCACCTGAGGGTTCACAGACAATCCCTACCACTGCTACTACTACTTCTACTACAATGGAGAGAGCCCTACTGCCCCAGGTAGTCATTGAGAGGGGTCCCATTACTACTATTACTACTGCACTAGAGGCCACCACTTCACAGCCTTCTACAACGGGCATGATATATGTGTCTATCACTTCTATTTAGGC
This sequence comes from Solanum medicagineum, assembly GCA_026153255.1. Lineage (NCBI taxonomy): Eukaryota > Viridiplantae > Streptophyta > Magnoliopsida > Solanales > Solanaceae > Solanum > Solanum medicagineum. The sequence continues at coordinate 51,175 of JAPFFP010111710.1, read as the reverse complement.
CATGGCGTAGCGATTATCGCGTGCTGAGTCATAGTTGACTCAGTTTATTCAACAAATTAGGCCATGGGTCCGGCAGGCTATTGTAGACTCAGAGGGTCGGAGTTAGGCATTCACCATTGCTACTATTCAGGAGCATGTTTCTGCAGTGCATGCTCATATCGATGCCTTTGAGGAGCAGGTTCAAAAGAGATTAGACGAGGCCTAGCCTTAAGATTCATCACCCCTACAGTCCGAGATCCAATAGCTCCTGGCTGATAAGACAGCATCCCTAGCGGGACCAGTCATATTACCAGAGACGACATCTCCGGTGCCATTGTTAGATTCATTTACCTCTGAGGAGCCTACACAGACTTCCCATGAGAAGAGACACCTCAAGGAGGGTGAAATGCCAGAGGAGAGGAATGGACATGTAAAGCTCTTAGAGGATAAAGAGTTAGACCTTCCCTTGAGGATATCGAGGCATGAGAAGGAGATGAGGCTAGCTCGTGAGCATGATTAGTTGAGGGGTATTGGCCCCTCCTGACAAAGTGCTACAGCTAAGGAGACTATCCCGTAGCAGGGGGATGGCTAGACTTAGCCCGAGACCGGCGGTTAAGCGCCTAGGTATGGTTTTTGACCCCTTTATATGCTTATTTTTGCTTTATTTTGTGCATTGGGGACAATGCACATCTTTTTCCTAGGGGACCCCGCAGGAGGAAGATGGACAGACTAATCCCGAGACTGGCGGTTAGGCGCCCAAGTATAGATTTTGTCCCCTTTATGTGTTTATTTTTGCTTGATTTTTTGAATTGGGGATAGTGCACATCTTTTTCGATGGGGTGTGGGTAGTTATAGGCCTTAGTGAAGTATAAGTAGCTTATGGTCCATAACCACCCCAATTTTTTATCCCTAGATTTTCTTGCCTGTATTCTTTTTCCTCGTGGATATTTAATTTCTATTGAACTGACATGTTTAGGATGTTTAGATAACATGTGTAGCATATAGTCAAATACTTATGGCATCTAACATGGCTTTATGTTTTGATTTGAAAACTGGGTACCCACCAAATTTTTTTTTATTAGTAGTTAAATGGTAACCATGCATGTTTAGGAGTTTGACAATATTTGTTCTGATAAGTAAGGGTAATTTGAGATACGAAGCATGATCTGTGAGTTTTTTGTTGATAATGTATGTTGTGCCATGTGAGTGTGAGGTTATTTTTCCAGATTCATGTATTTTTTCTAATTAAGAACTTTCCCTATTGCTCTAAATTAGATTGTAGAATAAATGGACTAGGAAAGGATTTTAGGCCTTTGTTCTTTAAATAATCCACTTTAGCCTAAAAATAACCAACCAAATGATGTTTTATCCCTTATTATAAATATTTGAGCCTTACATGTACCAATTCTTTCAAAACACCTAATTAGCCTAGCCTTATCTAGTGATAAACCTTGAAATTCACCCTAGTCTTTCCTTGAGCATTGGGAACCTTGACTAAGGAAAAAGCGTAAGTTGAGGGTGGCTACAACAAGTGGCCCTGGTTTTAGAGGAGAGATATTGTGTACTACGATACAAGCCAAAACTGTAAGTTAAGGGTGGCCGGTGTAAGGGAAAAAGCACAAAAATAAGGTGGTAAGTCAGGAATGAGGAGAAAAAGAAGAGAAATCATGTACCAGGTGCAAGAAAATGAAAGATGCCATAGATATGAGCTAAAAAACAAAATGATGTGTAAAAACAAGGCAAGCTAAAAAATGAGAAGAAAGCACCCGAAAAAGCTTTAAAAACAGGAAAAGGAAAGAATAAGGTGAAAATAATAGAGTTGGTGGGGCAAAAGTGTAGAAAAGTGAAGTTCCAAGGAGGGCTTTTAGTCATTATTTTCCCAAAATATCATACCAAAGCCCTCTGAGCCTGTGTTACAAGCCTAGAAAGCCCTAAAGTGATCCTAGTCCAGTTAGTTAAAGGTCTAAGTCATGAGCACAGGGGAAATCCTATGGTATTAGTTATCATTCATGAATATCTTATGAGAGTGAGTGTTCTTGCATAGTCCCATGATTAAATATGAAATCATCATTGAGTGTCACATGTGGGACTTCTTTTTGTGAGCGCACTTGCATTGCATTATTAGCATTGGACTTGTTCAGTGATTGTAGACTGTTGATATTCCCTTGCTTGTCATAGCTGTGTTATTACATGCACCGGTATACTTTGGTTTGCTAAATAGATATCGGATCTTGTTTTGAAAAGTTGGTATGGGAACCTGAGTTTGAATTATATGTGATGTATGCCATTGAGTTCATGTCTGTGTGTTACTGTATTATCTATATAGATTAAGTCGTCGCTTGAGGAGAAGCAATAATTTTACGTTGAGAGTGTTGATGTGCTATTAAAATACAACACTTTTATGCTCAAAACAGAGAATTTTGTGTGTTCTCAATGCGAGATTTATGGGTTTTATGTGTTTTTTGTTTTTCGTTTTGCAGGAAAGCAGGTTGGCTATGACTTGGGGCAAAATTGCAGAGTTTTTTTTGCTTTTTTGTGATTTACGAGACCTCTATGAGTCGTAGAGCATTCTACAAGTCATAGAGGTAATTTCGTGATAAATTCTAGTGAAGGATGATATTTGAAGATCAGTTATACGAGACCTCTATAAGAGTCGTAGAGCATTCTACGAGTTGTATAGACAAGTTTCATGATGATTTCCAGAGAGGGATAATTTGAAGCAGTTGAGGCCTACGAGTATGAAATACGAGTCATAAATTAGTTTATGAGTCGTGAAGATGGTTCATAGAAGAGAAGTCCAAGATCCAAGATGGTAATTACGAGCCACTTATTATGACTCATAAATCACATTATAAGTCATAAGTACCTTTCGCAGAGTCTGTCGACCAACTTTTCTATTTTATTAAGGACTTGAGTTTAATTATTATAAATAGTATTTTAGGTCATTTTTCATAGAGAGCTGTCAGTTTGGTTGTAATTAGGGTTAGAATACAATACTTAGAGAGAAAATTGAAAGAATACACTTGTGAATCAATTTGATCTTCAAATCTTATGATTCTCAATCAATTTTGGATTTGCTTGATTCTCAATTAAATTGGGTAAGTGTCTAATTATGTTTTCACAATTCAAAATTTCTTCATCTACCCATAACATGAGTAGGTAAATCCACAACTAGGGTTGTGGGAACCATGAAGATCTAGCAAAGTAGACCCAGATAGTTTGTAATTCTTGGAATGGGCATTTGCATGTATTAGTCAACTCTCTTTGTTTTGCAGATTTTATAGTGATGTCCAACATTAGAACTTGTCTAGTGTTGCTTATTGGACCAAGATAGTAATGAATAGGAAAAGAGATTGATTAACAAGATTCGATGATGTGTTCTCGTCTAATCAACTGAACTGGGCCAAGGGGAGGTTGACCAGGATTTATAGGTAATGGTAAGTATTGCACACTATGTAGATGGGCCAAGTCACATAGTGAAATTCGCCTCTCACCTTTGTCCAAAGGGTTTGGTGAACTTATATTACTGTCCTACATGCTATAGACAAAAATTGGGTTATCTGGTGATACCAAGTTGGTGAATCATGGGGAACACAATACCCTAGTTGCTCTCTATTATTGATTTTCTCATGTAATAGTTAGTTTAGTTTAATTTCTTATCAATTATTCCGAACCCCCCTCCCTTCGGGGAATTGAGTTGGTTTATTACTTGGATTGCTTATTTGTGAATTCTCATGAGTCTACATATTCCCTGTGGGATTCGACCTTAACCTAGGTTAGGTTTTATATTTAACAATGACCGCTTTTATCCTCTAAAAGGAGGTGTAACTTGGACATGATCAGGTCCAAGGTCTTTTCCATACGGGTGAGCATTAGCCAAGGTCTTTGCCAGTAATGTTCACAGATACATGATCCATGTGTCGCCTCTATAGGTTCCAACTGAGGCAGTCATCTAGCAAGCAAATGTGTATCGTAAGAAAGACATGCATCATAATTATGTGACATTGCGTCACATTATTCATATTGCATGGCATACGTTCTATCTCATATCACATTTGATTGATATAATTTTATATTGTTTATGAGATTGTGTACCTATTTTGTCCCTGATCTTGATGTGAGTGTTGGATCTATTTGTACAATTGTATATTGAGATACTATGATAGATGATGAGTATATCTAAATTACAGTGATTTATATATTATATTATGTTAGGACTTTCCTGGGCAAAAGATTGTAGCTCGGTGGATTGTGGTTGGGATCAAGGAGTTGCTTGTGTTCTTTATTGCTTTACTTTAGGTTAGTTCCATTTGTTGAGTACCCTGCTTTTTGGTGCTCACTTCTTGCTACATGTTGTAGGTTGTAAGCCTAGTCCATCCTGCTAGACTTCTTTCTTGTTGGATCAAGCTTCCAGATTTCTTACGAGGTAGCTGCCTATGTCTTCAGTAGGCCTTAAGGATTCTTTTTTTATGTTTTGTATTTGAGGGCTAGACATTATGACTTGTATAGCATGTGACACCAGTTCTTGGGATAGTTGTAGTTGATTTTCCATGCTCTTACCTATATTGCGGATACATGATCCATGTGTGGCCTCTATAGCTTCTGACTGAGGGGTCATCTAACAAGAGAATGTGTATCGTAAGACAGACATACATCATAATTATGTGACATTGGATCAGATTATTCATTTTTCATGGCATACGTTCCATCTCATATCACATTTGATTGATATAATTTTATATTGTTTATAAGATTGTGTACCTATTATGTCCCTGATCTTGATGTAAGTGTTGGATCTATTTATATAATTTTATATTGAGATACTATGCTAGAAGATGAGTATATCTATTTACGGTGATTTATATATTATATTATGCTAGGACTTTCCTGAGTACAAGATTATAGCTAGGTGGATTGTGGTTGGGATTAAGGAGTTGCTTGTGTACTTCATTGCTTTACTTTAGGTTAGTTCCATTTACTGAGTACCCTGCTATTTGGTGCTCACCCTTTGCTACATGTTGTAGGTTGCAAGCCCAGTCCATCCTGCTAGACTTCTTTCTTGTTTGATCAAGCTTCCAGATTTCTTACGAGGTAGCTGCCTACATCTTCAGTAGGCCTTGAGGATTCCTTTTTATGTTGTTGTATTTGAGGGCTAGACATTATGACTTGTATAGCATGTGACACCAGTTCTTGGGATGGTTGTAGTTGATTTTCCATCCGCTTACCTATATTGTTAGACTATTATCTTCTATTTTTGTCTTTATTATAAGTTGTTTGAGTTTGGGCTAACTCGCCTTAGTTGATTTGGTGACTGTCATTACATCCAGATTTGGGTTATGACAATTTGGTATCAGAGCCCCAGGTTCACAGGTCTCATATGTGTACTAGTTGAATCTAGTTGAGTATAGAGGATTAGTGCGGAGACATCCATTACTTATCCTTGAGAGGCTATGAAGACTGTTAGGAAACTCTCTTTCATTTCATTTTAATCAATCGTGCATGGGTTTTGTATAAGTGTTGAGTGTTCGTGTGTCCTTTTAACAGATGGCGAGGACCAGAGCTACTGCTGCTACAAGTCAAGGGGAGGTTGCCCTTGATGTTGCTATTGAGACCCAAGCTAGAGGCAGGGGTCGTGCCTATGGATGAGCTCGAGGCCGACGCCAAGGAGCCGCATCGGCGAGGGACTATAAGTGGGGTATCTCCCTCGAGCCAGCTATAGAGCCTAGATAGGAGCAGGTTCCATATGAGTTTACTACAACACCACTACTCTTGGATACACGTTTGAGATTCTTAGGTATGTTGGAGACTTTGGGGTAGAAGTAGGTAGGTATCCCAGTCGACACTCCTGGTACTTCACAGATTCGGGTGAGGTTACAGCCTCAGGATCAGTGGTAGGTCCCCAAGGCCCAGGTTCAGGTTAAGCAGCCACTAGCACCTTCAACTGATAAGATTTCACCAATCGTTGCCTTTACTGATGATGAGCAGGAGAGGTATGAGATATTCTTGAAGATATACCCACCTCAGTTTCAGGGTGCTAAGACTGAGGATGATCATGAATTCCTGACTACTTGCAGAGAGTTACTAGATACCATGGGACTAGCAAAGAGAAATGTTGTGAGAAATGCCACCCTTCAGCTCTGTGGGCTAGCCAGGTAGTGGTAGAGGACTCCGGATCCTTTCCAGTTGGATCTCCTTAGATGAGTTGGGAGATATTTTCTGATGCATTCTATGATTGGTTTGTTCCTTAGAGTATCTGCAACGAGAGACTATTGAGGTTTGAGAGTTTGAGGTAGGGCACCGTGACTGTTTTAGAGTACGAGATCAGGTTTTGCTAGTTGACCCGTCATGCCACAACTATGCTTCCAACCGAGGCAGAAAGAGTTTGCCGGTTCATGAGAGGGCTAGTTTACCCTATTAGACAGTATATATTCTGATAATCTAGAGTTGGAGCCTCTTTCCAGTCAATGGTTGGTGCCGCTAAGGAGGCGGAGTTGATGAAGAGAGAGGAGTTTGGGGACCACAAACGGGTGTGTACATCGGGGCAGTACTCATGTGCCTCATCATGGGCAGAGGTATAGTCAGAAATGGTAGTTCTTTTTAGCATCACGGGGTTCATGCAGCCTTGCCAGCTTCCAAGGGAAGACGAGATCCCCGTGATTCCTACAGTTCAGGGTAGAGTTCATTTAGTTCTCAATAGAGGCCCATAGGCAGGGAGGTTACAACATCCTTCTTGCTCCTTCTCAATAGTGGTCCACCTCTTGATCTTGCTTTGGTTGTGGATCTCTCGATCACATAATTCTCTAGTGCCCTAGAAAGACTCATTCTGGGCCCTAACATTCATACTCCATAGTACCCGTCCAAGATTCAGTACCTCCAGCTAGAGGTTCAGCTCCACAGACTAAGAGCCGGGATAAGGGTCAAACTGACAGAGGTGGACATATCGGTGGCAGTGGAGAAGGTAACACCTCCAGTCCTTCAGGTGGTAGAGGATCAATTTCTACAAGTGGAGGTTGAGCTGCCTATTGTTATGCCTTTCCAGGTAGATGCGAGGTAGAGGCCTCTGATCCTGTGGTCACAACTATTGTTTTGATTTTCCATCACCCTATGTCTGTGTTATTTGATCCTGGCTCTACTTATTTATATATGTCTGTTTATTTCTCGGTGGGGTTCGATTTGCCTTGTGATTCCATGTCTATGGCTATTCATATTTTGACCCTAGTAGGAGAGCCCTTAGAAGTGGATCGAGTAAACTGATCCTACCTTGTTACTTTGGCAGGTTATGAGACTTGCCTAGATCTGATTATGTTGGATATGGTGTATTTTTATGTTATTTTAGGTATGGATTAGATATCCCTGTATTGTGTTATTCTTGATTGTTATGCCAAGATCATTACCCTAGCCATGACAGATAGACTGAGGATAGAGTGGATGGGCTTGAAGGGTTCCTATCCTAGTTAAGTGATATATTGTATTCGGGCCCAAAAGTTGATTGATCGAGGGTGTTTGGCTTATTAGGATTTTATTCGTGATATTGCTACTGAGTCACTGAGACGCCCAAATTTACACTCCAAAAGGTATAGTAAAGCGGTCGTTGATCAAATATAGAACTCAATAAGAGTTGACGTCAATCCCACAAAGAATGTGTGAGAATAAATCTATTAGCACCCTTTTTCAGATGTAATATCTATTCCCAAAATAAAAGTACATAAAGTAAATGGGGGGTTTTGATTTTTTGCAAACTAAATTATTAAAGTGAAGTGATGAAAGAGTGCAATGACTAATGGATTTCAAACGATTAATAAGAAGCGAGGATTGTGTTCCCCTTGACATCTAATAAGATAGCCAAATTTATCTGGTAAATCCATCCATGATTACATATACAAGATCAAACAAATTATGTAACACCTAATTCACCTTTGGGTCCTTCTTAGATGCATTTCATTTATCACCTTCTGGTCTCAGAATGTATACTTTTTGACCCTTGTTATGGATCCCAAAATAATCTCACCTTCCAGTCTCAAGTATTTTGACTAGGTTAAAAGTCCTGAACTTCTATCATAGAATTCTTTTCATAATCACTACATCCCTTCTGGGCATGCAACGAATACAGGCTTACCCTAATGTATCGACTCATTAAGAAAGAAATTAAAGTGAAGAATACTATGATATATACGATAATCAATCCCAAGATTCACCTCAAATTCGTCTATCTTATTGATTTGTCATGGTTCCCGTAAGCCTAGTTGTGGGTTTAGCCTAGCATATTTAAGAAAAATAGCCCACAACAATAAGAAGAATTCATGATGAAGAACTTCCTATTGAAGAAGTAATGAATCCACAGATTACAATCTCAAGCAAGATAATTGAAATCCAAGAGTTCAATGAAAATAAATGCAAAATAGTGTACTTCTCTTTTTCTCTGTCTCCAGTAGTCCAAGACACATAAAAACAGAATAATAATAATAACAATAACAATAATAATAATAATAATATATACAAGGAACAACCTAAACCAACTTAAAATAGGAAAGTAGGTGTCGGCATAAGTACAGACAACTACACGACCCGTGAGGGTCCAAATGAGTCAACACTTGGCCTTTGCTTTGTGTCATTGTCTCACATGCACTAGCACGGTTCCTATGAGGGTTGACAGACTGTGAAATGGCTCGTGACCCTTGCCTTATCCATTTCCGCGCTGATTGGTTCACTACTCAGCATCACGTTTCTGTGGTTGGCCACACGGCCCATGACGGGCCCCTTCTCTCTCCACTTGCACAATTTTTCTCTTTTTTGACGATGATCCCTCAACTTCACGTCAACTTGATTGCATGTGAGACGGCTTGTGTCAACTCCCACGGTCCATGAAAAGGGTCGTGGGTGTGCCTTCATTTATTTTCACTCTAGCTCCTTGTTATGCCATTAGTCCATGTTTATCACGCCAAGTGTAAGGCCATGGCGGGCCTCACGGCCCGTGGAGTGACACACGAACCGTGAAGGCACCCATGGTCCTTCACTTGGTTCAATTTTTTCTTACTTCACCTGGGCCAAGTCACATTCCTTCCCACGACTAGTGTGATGTCACACGGGTCGTGCAGGACTCCATATGCCAACACTTGTGCTCTTTTTTTTTCATTCATTTTCCTATAATTCCCCCATTGCTCCATGTTTTACCATTTTCCTGGAAAATAACAAAAATACAAATCAAAACAACAACTTTTCTTGAGGTGTTGTTGGACATGTTGTGTATCTATGCTATGAGCTAGGCTGTATTGACTCTTGATGTTTATGATATGGAAATGTATCCTTAGTCCTAATTTCCGTTATTTACATTTATCTCTTATTGTCATTCTAATTGCTTCTGCGACCAAGGATGTGTAATGATATGCTATGAGGCTTGTTTGGGGTTCCTTTGGATTCCCCATTCACCAGTCATATCTAGGCCCTAGGCTTGGGTCGTGACAGTTCACCCCTCATCGGTGAACTTTAAGTGCTTGTCCATAAATATGTCATCTAGAGGGGCCCATAGTCTGGACCAAAGAGGAATCTGTTGATAGTGGTCGCAGAAATGTCTACCCTTTCCCCATGCACAACAACATACTCCCGTAGGGACAATCTAAGGCTAACTGCTTCTTCAGCTATTTAGAATGTTTCCTTGTATGGAGTCCAACAGACTGGCAACGTAACTCGAATAAAATTCGGCAATGAATTATGGCCCATAATAGCCAAGTGGTTGCGCCATCCAGCTAAGCTGATATGAGTCAAATGCAATTATGATATTGGAGGTCATTGAGTTGATATTTGATGACTCGAACCTCAGAGATCACGACCTATTGTTGATACCTCTTGGAGCCTTTGGTCGATCAGCCCCTAAGTGTAAATCTCCTTAATGCCTGGGACTGTCCAACGGCCTCACAAAAATACAATACACCACCATGCGGTTTCAAGATCTATCGTCCAGGAGACCGAAAAATGTGTGTCTTTATCATAACTATCCCGAAGTGCATTCATGTCAACCTCGGCATCAATATTGTATTAGTCAGCCTTTGGGTTTGTGCTTGCTCCTCCTGCTCTGGGGAATCCTCTTCTACTCTGGGACATCCTCTTCCTCAACTCCAACATACGGAACCCCCTCCTCAGATGATAGGGCTATGGTTCAGCTCGATGCATGAGCCCTTATAGTGCAAGGGGAGTGAGGGGAGACATTGGTGGTAAATCGGACCTCGCGCTCCTGTGGAATCATCGCCTAAGTCACTCGCAGTTTGATAACTAGACGAAACAGTAGGGGAATCATGGAGATACAACTCAGGCTCCCCCCTAGGTTGAGTCGACCTTCGATATGGACCTATAGTACCTGCAAGTATCACAAATGAATAAAAATAGTTAGAAATTTTTTAATGAGTAGGTTGATACACAAATTGGTACTCAGACTTCCCCTATGCCATAAAAGTGACAGTAACCCTTCAGAGTGGCGTCACCTGGTCTATCTTAGGGCCATTGCACTTAAGGAACATGTGGAACGTCAACTAAAATTCAACAAAAAGATATACTACAAGAATGCAACAAAAATGAACCATGTGGAGGACCATACATAGACTGTATAGCGTGAGATGGTCCGCGACAGGGCCTGTGGTGGGGGCGTTGATCGCATAGAGTTGAAAGGCTCTTGTATAGGCCACTACTCGATCTATGCGATGAGCCAGGAGAGGCCCCCGTCAGCACTATTCAGCCCAAGGCACACATAAACACATTTTTATGCAATTATACGCTATTTACGCATAGATCCACCAATGCACACATATGAGGGACGCGGGTACACCACTATTAATCACAAAGATCCATAAAATCACAAGATTCCATGATCACCTCTACAAGCATCCAGCATTTGTGGTTTTCACCACCAAGTTCAACACCCAACATCAATATATGACACTTTAAACAAATAAAGAAATAGTTTTGAGCAAGGATCTGCACATGCATACTAAAAGCTACACTAAAAGACGAAGAAGGTGAGTGCTTACTTGATGAATGACAATAAAGGTGTTGACATGCTTGAAAAAACAGAGACCCACACTAAGATTGATGTTATGAATCGTGAAATTAACTCACTAATTGTAAGAAAGAAGATAGAAATTTTGGGGTTTATGGAGGAAGAGAGGGCATGAACGTGAGAGAGAAAGTGAAAAATATGGAATGAGGCATCTGAAAGACCACGTGAGGGTTTTTAAACAACCTTGGTAAACCATGTTGACTAGTCAACTCTCTCTCCAAGGACGGCCTCACGGCCCATGTCATGTGGCACGGTCTGTTTGGACGTTTATCCCGCCAACCTTGTTAACTTTTAAATACTTACCTTGCATGCTCGTATCGACACCAACTCCACAAGCGGCGTCACAATTTGTGACCTGTGTCATGGTCCATTTCGACCGTCCATTTGTCCATCCTTATTCAATTAAGAATCGGCCCTAACACGCGCATGGTTGGATGGGTGGCCATACTTGCGATTTTGAACTATGTACCTGCCATGTGCATGCCACATGGCTGGAATCACAGCCTGTCTAACTTGTCACGGTCCGTATGGGCCGCCTATATACCTACACTTAGAAACTTTGAAGTTACCTAGGTGACACGCGCATCAGACGGTCAATGTCACGAGGTGTCTCATGCCACATGGCCTATGTAGGTGTGCGTGGAGCTTTCCTTGGCCAATGTTTTGGCCACTTTAACCTTATGTTTTTCCTCCTACCATGTGTAAGCTTACGAACTCCAAAATTGACACCTATACCTACTTGGAAACACAAATCAAAAACAATAAAATGCATGACATATAAATTAAAACTCATACTTTTAGACTATTACAGTGCATGGGTTGCCTCCCATGAAGCGCTTGATTTAACATCGTGGCGCGATGCAGCTATGTCGATTACTCAGACTTCATCAAGTTGCATGAGGCTTCATTTGCAACACCCAAGTATTGCTCCACTCGCTACCTATTGACTTTGAATCGATTCCCATTTTCAGTTTCTAGCATAATTACACCATGTGGGAATACATGGGCGATTTTGTATGGGCTAGACCACTAGACTGGAGCTTACCTAGGAACAACTTCGATCTGGAGTTATACAGTAGAAACTTATCACCAACACTGAAACTTCGTGGAGCAATATGCTTGTCGTGTTGGAACTTCATCCTTTCTTTGTAGAGTGTCACACTCTCAAAAGCCTGGTGCTGAAACTCATCCAACAAGTCTCAAAGTCAACATCCTCATCCCAATTCATGTTTAACTTCCTCAGAGCCCAAAGTGCCTTGTTCTCCAACTCCACAAGTAGATGGCAAGTTTTACCAAACACCAATTGATATGGGGGATATGCCAATGGGGGTCTTGTAAGCTATCCTGTATGCCCACAGTACATCACGAGTTTCTGAGCCCAATTAGTTATGGTCGCATTCAGAGACTTGGTCAGGATCTCCTTGATCTCTCTGTTTGAAACTTCAACCTGCCCGCTTGTCTATGGATGATAGGGTTTGGCTAACTTGTGTTGTCGTACCCCACACTTAGCTAGCGCAACACAAAAGAACTTGTTACAGAAGTGAGAACTTTTGACACCCAATTTTTACCCTCCACAATATAAATTAATTATCGAGCTTCTTCGAATTTATATAATTTAAAATAGTTAGTATTCACAAAATTTAAAATATCTTAAGGGATTTTTTCATATCATTCATTATTTTTATAATTTGCAAATGACTTATCACGTTTGATTAATCACCTTTCATGAATCAAGGACTTTGCATTTTTTTGGTTGATTATTCTATTTTGTTGGACTTAAGAAGCTTGTCAATTAATTAATAAAATTCATATTGTTCAAATTCACCATTTCAATTCAATTTGATCAAGATTTGCAATTGAATTGGGCCTTGTTTTTAACCCATTTTTAGTTCATTTTCTTGGACCAATTGGCCTCTTTTGGGCCAGATTTGACCCAATTGAGTCAAGAACGTAATCAATCCATTCCCTTTAATAAAAATTCAGCCAATAATGCACAAATATATTACATATATGTATATACATACTTGTGGGGACCACGAGCCCCCAATTTCCTCCTCCTTCTTTCTTTCCTTGCTCCTGCACATGTACGCTTCTCACCCATAACTTCATCTTCTTCAACAACACAATCTGTAAATTCTTCAACGCTCCCTCTGACAAAGCTGATAAATTTTAATGCCCCAGGAACCCATCTCTCTTCACGTGTGCTTTTTTCCTCAGAACCACCAACGACCCAACAACTTTCTTCTCCACCGAGGGAGTTTGAAATTCAAATTCCAACCCTAAAATTCCCTATTTAAATCCCTTGTTTATCATCATTTTGGGGAAGCCATCATTACCTAAAAAAAAGTACTCTTTTGTTAAGGCCAATTTCTAAGGTTTCCAGTTGATTTTCAGAGATTTCCTTTGAGATTAGAAGCTACTCGGAGTCAAATAAGGGGCCAAACAAAGTTCTCGGTTGGTGAGAACTTCCACTAGCTCGTTCGTCGTCCTGGTTTCGCTGCTCCAATACAGGTAATTCTTCATCTGAACTACTTATTTTTATCGATGCTTGAACTGTTGCGTTTTTGGTTTCTGTGTAGTTGATTAGATGATGATGTTATGTTGATGTGTTTGGAGTTTGCTTTGTTTCAGAGGGTAAATCAGTGTTCAAGTTTATGTTCATACATCTAATCCATAGATTGGTAGCTAAGCTCTTTGAAATGAGTTTTGTTTAGTTTGAGTCGTGTAGGAAAGCTTAAGAGTTTTGTTTAGTTTGAGTCTTTCTTTTAGTCTACATTTATCTTAATGAAATGTTTACTTTCCCGTACAAATCTACTCAAAAATTGTTGTGGAAAATTATTTCTGGTCTGTCTTATGCTTGAAGGTAGTTTTGACGTCAAATCTAACTACTACTTTACTCTTAAGTTTGATAATTTAAGTTTTTTGTGGCTGGATGTGTGCCGAAAATAAGACAAAACATGACGTTTATTTCTTTTCTTTTATGTTTCATTGTCATCAAAATCATATGCTACTAAACTGATATCATAGCGTTTTCCTTTTGAGTTTTACTTCATTTGTCGGTTGTTCATTCCGTTTCGTTTAGAGATTCATGGTCTGAGTGTTATGGCTTTCGAACAGTAGTGAACTTTTAGCATTGCCTCGCCTCAAAAATGATTTACTTTTAATCTATGGAATTGTCTAGTTTTGACTAAAAATAGGTTTTGATTTTTCGTTTGCATTTCCTGTTCCACTGGTCTGCTGTATCTTTCAAGTTTGATCTGATCTGAGATATGGCTGCTGATTTTGCTTCCTGTGTGGTTGTTCATAGTGAGGCATCAAGTGTATTAAATTGTTGGTTGGTCTTCTTTATTTTGTCATTTATGACTTAAAATTCAGCTAGTTTAGTATGGATTTAGAAATCTTAATCTGCTTTTAACATGACAAAACTTTACTTCTCCTAATCTAATCCTTTAAATAACTATTTCAGTTTCATTTTGTTCCAGTCTTATATTGAAATGAGTCCATCTTGTCTGGTTGTGTGGTTTTGGCTCGGGTTTGTCCTTATTTGTTTAGACTTTAAGATTTAAGTTGCAGTCATTTTACATTTTTTTTCTCTCTGCACAGTACTTTGTCATAGGACTCTATTTATTTTGATCTTGTGAGATTTTATTTTCCAAATGTAGTTATTATTGTCTGAAATTCACCCTGATTTGTTTAAGTAAAAAAAAATGATTAAATCGGCACACTAGTTGCATATGTTCTGTCTATTTTTTCCTTTTCCAGAAATTTGTTCTTTCAATCATGATTGGTAAAAAATGAGTTTGTAGGGATGTTTGAAGTTGTAATGTTTTCTTTTGACTCTATCTGTATCATATAAACTTGTCTTGAGTACCATTTCTTACTAATTGATAAACATACTAGTCCGGTTAGCCCATTTATTAGTAGAGTTTATTTTGGTACATCACTATGTTCAACCTATGCTCCTTTTGCTTATCAAAATGTCATCGATTATTTGTTCGCTTCTATTTTGTGATTATAGTTTAGAAAAGTTATATCTTAAACATTAATTCTTTTCTTTCTTCTTCTATTTACATGTGAATCATTTTGGAGTCCTAAATGGGTTGCTATCCTCTCGTTTGCATTTCCTTGGGCTATGGAGACCCAACTTCCCTCTTTGAGTCAGCCTCGTCAACTCATATAGAAAGATGCAGTCCACCGGGTCTTGGAAGTTAGATTACAGCTTTTGAACACCAAAACCAAAAAAATGTATACACCCGTATACATGGGTAAACAGTCTTTGTATATAGGAGATATGTATCAGTATACACTAAGGGTATACAACACTGAAATGGGACCAAAAGCCCAGCACGGTGGTAGCAGCAGGATGATGGGGGTAGACAGACCCAATCGCTTATTTAGAAATTAGGACAGGATTTGAATTTGGGCCTGCCATACCCAAATTATTATTTTAGTTGTTTTCTTGTATTTTGTTACTTATTTTTGAAGTATTTGCTATTTGTCTAACTATAACTTCAATTTAGTGTTATTTGTTTTAATCTAACTAAATTCCCCGACATGTTGAAACCATTTTATTTTCATATAAAAAAGGTGTTTTACTTTAGATTTTTAATTATTCTTAAATGTTTGTGCAATTTTATTTGTCTGAATTAATGAAGTCTTAAAAAAAATATGATTTTGGCATTTTAGCCTAATTAGTCAAAGAATGATGTTGAGCCTTTCTAAATTACTTTGAATATTCAAATATGTTTTAGGTTTCTTTTAATCCATTTAAATCAAACATTCAAAGTTAGTCAAAATTTCCTAATCGCCGGATAACCGCATGTTAGCAGTCATTTCGAGCGCGTAAAACCTTCTCGAAATGGAATTGTGAACCCAAACCCTTTTCTCTGGATTTTAAAAGGATTTTTTCTGTTTAAGCCTTTTTAAAATGATTTAATGATTTTTCTTGTTTTTTCCTAAAAATTAAGTGGCGACTCTGTTTTAATTTTGAAAATTTGGTTTACTTAAACTAATTCAGTAATAAATCAAAATTTTGACTCTAAGTCATTTTTCATATAACAAGAACCCCTATCACTAATGATAGTTCTGGATGTCCTAAACCTAGAGAAGATGTTCCGCGTCAGAAACTAAACAACACTTTTGCTTTCGTTGTTCGGCAATGCAACTACCTCCACCCACTTGGACACATAGTGCACTGCCACTAGGATGTACTTCATGCCATAAGAGCTCACAAATAGGCCCATGAAGTCAATGACCCAGACGTCAAACATTTCAACTTTAAGAATAGGGGTCATGGGTAGTGTTGATGCTTAGAGATGTTGCCCTGTCGTTGACACTGATTATAACCGAGCACCAAGTCATGGGCATCTTTGTAGATGGTGTGCTATTAGTACCCACATTGTAAGATATTCTTCGCTGCCCTGGCACCACCACGATGGCCCCCAACTAAGGAAGAGTGATAGGCCTCCATGATACTCATCATCGCTGCTTCTGGTATGCACTGCCTAATGACTCCATCTACACATATTCTGAACAAGTATGGTTCATCCCACAAGTACCTGCCCACATCATGAAGAAACATCTTTCTCTGGTGAAACTTAAGGCCCTCAGGAATATTTTCACTCACTAGAAAGTTAGCAAAGTCAGCAAATCAATGAATTAAGATAGAAGCTGCCAATACCTGCTCATCGGGAAAGTAATAATCAATGTTCAACCAATCCTTAGCCCTTCACTCATCCACCAACCTAGAAAAGTGGTCAGTCACCTGGTTTTCAGTTCCTTTTCGCTCTTGGACCTCAAAGTCAAACTCTTGTAGTAAAAGAACCCATCTGATCAGCCTCGGCTTAACATCTTTCTATGTCATGAGGTATCTCAATGTTGCATGGTCGGTGTGCACTATCACTTTTGTGCCCAATAGTTAGGACCTGAACTTATCAAATGCATACACCACAACCAGCAGTTCCTTCTCAGTCATTATATAATTCCTTTCAGCATCATTGAGGGTCTTGCTGGAGTAGTAAATGGGATGAAAAATCTTGTTGTGCTTCTGCCCGAGCACAACACCCACAACAATTCCACTCGCATCACAACATAACCTCAAAAGGGGCAACCCAATCAGGTGCAACTACCACAGGTGCAGAGATCAACTTTTGCTTCAGGGTCTTAAAGGCATGCCTGCAGCTGTCATCAAACTGAAACTCAGCATCTTTCTCCAATAGCTTGCATTGTGGGTGTGCGATCTTGGAGAAATCTTTTATGATATCGGTTGTAGAAACTCGAATGCCCAAGAAAACTCTGGACCCCCTTCATAGATATGGGAGGTGGCAACTTCTCAATAACCTCAATCGTTTCCTTATCAACCTCTATACCTTTATCATAAATCTTATAGCTAAGGTCGATCCCCTCTTTGACCATGAAATGGCATTTCTCCCAGTTTAACACCAAGTCTGCCTCCTCAAAACATTGTAGTGCCCTACTAAGTTTCAAATGACAATCGTCAAAGGAATCACCCACTATAGAGAAGTCATCTATAAATACCTCAAGGGTGTCTTCGACCATGTCAGAGAAGATCGACATCATGCATCACTGGAAAGTGGCTGGGGCATTGCATAACCCGTTAGGCATCCTCCTGAAGGCTAAAGTCCTATATGGGCAAGTGAAGGTGGTCTTCTCCTGATCTTCCGGGGCTATGGATATTTGATTGTACCCTGAGTACTCATCCAAGAAGCAGTACCACCCTCTACCTGCCAACCTGTCTAACATCTAGTCTATGAAGTGCATGGGAAAATGATCCTTCAAAGTCTATTCATTCAGCTTCTGGTACTCTATACATACTCATCACCCAGTGATAGGTCGTAAGGGGATAAACTCATTTTCATCATTAGAAACCACTGTTACGCCCCTTTTCTCAGGAACACATTATACTGGACTAATGCACCTACTATCAAAGATGGGTTGTATCACCCCAGCATCCAACTACTTGATAATCTCCTTTTTCAATACCTCTTACATATGTGGAATAAGCCTGCGGTGATGTTCGATGCTAGGCACACAGTTATCCTCCAACTTAATTTTATGCGTACATATACCTGGAGGAATCCCTATAATATCTACAATGGTCCAACCAATAGCTCTTTTGAACTTTTGGAGGACCCCCAACAATGCTTTCTCTTGATCTTCCTGAAGATCTGCAACCATAATTAAATGAAAAGTGTCACTGTACCCAAAATTGCATATCTTAAGTGTTGGGGTTGCTTCTTGAGCTTCATAGCAGGAGGCTCCTCAATAGATTATTTGGCTGGTGGAGTTTGTCTATTTTATAGGTCCAAGTCTAACTTCTTAGGGACAAATGGTCTGGTTCCCTTACCTTGCAAAGCATTCACAATGTCTTTGTACCCAATGATACCATCCTCTAGGAAGTTTATTAACACTGCCACTAGTGTGTTAATATTCATCTTTTCTTCAAGTGGAATCTCATAGAGACAATCGTCCTCCGCATTCATGACATACATTACAACTACCTCTTTGGGTCTCTTTATTCTAGAGCGCACACTAAACTTTACCTCCTCAGTGTTAAATCTAAAGGTAAGCTCCCCATGCTCCACATCTACTAATGCCCTATCAATCACTAGAAATGGTCTACCAAGAATGATGTGGACCTGAAATCCACCTGACAATCTAGAATGACAAAATACATAGGAAAGATGAACCTGACCACACAGACCACACATCACACAAAATCCCCACAGGCCGCTACACTGATCTGTCTTCCATAAGTAGCCGTATTGCAGTGGGTGTGGGGTTCCTAAAACCCAACTTCTTCTAAATTGCCAGCAGCATTAAGTTGATGCTGGTACCGAAGTCGTAGAGAGCTCGTGCAAAGTCACAGGCTCCAATAGTACATGAGATAGTGAAAGCTCCTGTATCTTCCTTCTTCTGAACCAGTGATCTTATAGCAATGACACTACAGTGATGAAGATTGTTTGCTGGCTCGATCATGCTTTCCTTTTCTTGGTGACTAAGTCTTTCATGAACTTAGCATAGCCTGACATCTACTCAAGAGCTTCCACTAGAGGGATATTCATTGACAGCTCCTTCAGCATAGACAAGAATTTTTTAAACTTGCCATCTTCTACCTTCTTGTTCAGTCTCTGTGGGAATGGTGGTGGTGGCTTTGGAATGACCGGCAAAGACTGAGTAGCTAGTTTGTCTGACTCTTTTGCATATTTAGCAACCTTAGCCTCTATTGGTGCCACATCAATCTCATCACTCACGTCATTAGCATGCACCTCCACGAGGTCAGGTACCTTGCTATTAGCTTTATCAATACCTGCATCACTGGCTACAATGAGGTTAAAAAGTACGTTACCACTCCGGGTGGTTTCTGCCATGCAGTGACCATCATTTTTCGGGTTTTAAATAGTGTAACTTGGAAGTGACCCCGCTTTCATTTGATTCAGTAAGGATGTTAGTTGCTCCAATTGCTTGATCAAGGTGGAATGCGAGTCGACCAACTGCTGAACATTAGACATTTCTCCTCTTCTATCTTGCACCCTAGCCTTAGTGGAATCTACCTTGTCAAGAACCTTCATTGTCATCTCCTCTAGCTTCGAGTTTCCACCACCATTATTTTGGCACTCATGATTCCTATAGCTATCCTTATTTTGCAAGTTCCCTTAGTAGTTGTCACGACCATAGTTCCGACCTTGGTTACCGGGGTTGAATGCCTATAAAACCCCTCTAGTTTCCCGAGAAGCTAGCCTCTTCATCATAATTATAGCATTGATCATCATATCTGGGCATTGTATCCATAATTTCACTTTTTCTAGGCCTCCACCAAGTAGCCTCTTTGTGAGCAAGTCTACTTGAGTTCGCATATTGGCCATGTCTTAATCCCATTCTTCCTCCTTTTTTTCTTTGTTACGAAGTCATATCGAAGATAAACCCAGAGCAGCTCCGTCTCTAGTATATTATGCCCTGTTGTTCTTAGCTACTTGATTTAAGATCACAATGATGTCTGGGAACATTCTGCACATGTATGATCCTTCACATGCTGCTTCAATGATAGGCTTAGTCACAATGGTACAAGAACTGTAGAAGGCTGCTTTCAAGTGTCATCCGTGAGATGGTGATTAGGATAGTGCTTAAGCTTTTGCCTAAATCTCTCCCAAGATTCATATGGTGCTTCATTTGGCAGTTGCTTGAGAGACCCAATCTCATCTTTGTTCTTCAATTGCCTCGACGCATGGAGGAACCTCTCCAACAAAGCCTTCTTTAACTCTCCCCAAGTGCGGATGGAATTATGAGAAAGCTCATTCAGCCACTTTGTCACCTCAGCAGAAAGAGACATCGGAAATAACCTCAACCGGAGTGGTTGCTGACTGACCCCATGGAAGTTCAGACGATTGGTATGTCACCAAGAATTTCATGACATGTTGATTTGTATTATCATTTGCTGCTCACTGAACAACCCTTTCAACTGTAGTATCTACAATATAGTGCTAGTGATGGTGAACTTGACACGTGCAAGCATTGGGAGAGCAGTATTGCTCCAATGGTCCCAACACCTTCATCATCATCATTCCTTGCTTAGGGCTACTCGAGACCTTGAGGTCTCAAAACATGCTTCTAATTCAGGGGTGGTGAAGATGGCACCTGTCGAAGTGGTGACGTCGGTGGCACCCCATTACCAGCGAGGTCATCTTCACCTAGTCCGTCATTGACCCCATTTGCAGGGTTCACCGCTAACTCTCTCTGCCTTGTTGCGTCGTTTTCCTGGACGTTTATTTTTCAAATCGACTTTGTTAACTCGTGGTCGTAGGGAATAAGATCTTCCCCCTTATTGTGGGTACTTAGCATGCAACGCCCTGGTTCCTTACAAAGAACAAAAACAAAAAAATAAAAGTAAACTTAGCGACTAGTATTACACACTAAAAGTAGCAACTAATAGACTATTACTTCTCCATAGTCCTTGGCAACGACACCAAAATTTGATACGCCTAAATTTACACTCCAAAAGGAATAGTAAAATAGCCCTTTATCAAATATAGAACTCAACAAGATTTGAGGTCGATCCCACAGGAAATGCATGAGAATAAATTTATTAGCACCCCTTTTTAGACATAATATCTATTCCTAAAATAAAAGTTCCTAAAGTAAATGGGGGTTTTTGATTTTTTTCAAACTAAATTATTAAATTAAAGTGAAGAAAGAATGCAGTGACTATTGAATTTTGAAACGATTAATGAGAAGCTAGGATTGTGTTTCCCTTGACATCTAATACAATAGCCAAAGTTATGTGGTAAACCTGCTCATGATTACCTATTCAAGATCAAACATGTTATGTAACACCTAATTCACCTTTCGGTCCTTCTTAGATGCATTTCATTCCTTACCTTTCGATCTCAGAACGTATACTTTTTAACCCTTGTTATGGATCTCAGAATACTCTCACCTTCCGATCTTAAGTACTTAGACTAGGTTAAAAACCCTGAATTTCTGTCGTAGAATTCTTTTCCTAATCACTTCATCCTTTCTGGCCATGTAACGAACGAAAGTTTACCCGAATATGTCAACTCATGAAGGAAGAGGTTAAAGTGAAGAATACTACGATATAAATAATAATCGATCTCGAGATTCACCCCAATTCGTCTATCTTATGGATTTGTTATGGTTCGTTTAACCCTAGTTGTGGGTTTAGCCTAGCACATTCAAGAAAAATAGTCCACGACAATAAACAAAAGTTCATGATGAAGAACTTACTATTGAAGAAGTAATAAATTCACGGATTACAATCTCAAGAAAGATAATTCAAATCCAATACTTCAATGAAAATAAATGTAAAATAGTGTTCTTTTCTTGTTCTCTGTCTCCAGTAGTCCAAGACTTATAAAAATGAAATAATAATAATATATATACAAGGAAAAACCTAAACCAACTTAAAATAGGAAAATAAGTGTCTGTATGGGTAAGGGATACTACACGACCTGTGATGATCCAGACGGACCGTGAATGATCCGTGAGTCAACACTTCACCTTCCCTTTGCGTCACTGTCTCACGTTTACTGGCAAGATTTGTGTGAGGGTTCACGGACCATGAAACTGCCTATGACCCTTGCCTTATACTTTTCCACGCTGATCGGTTCACTACTCAGTATCATGACTAGTGTCACAGACCGTGTTTAGTCACACGGCCCGTGATGGGCCCCATCTCTCTCCACTTGCATGATTGTTCTCTTTTTTGATGGTGATCCCTCAACTTCATGTCAACTTGACGGCATGCAATGTGGCTTTTTTCAACTCCCATGGTCCGTGAAAGGGCCCGTGGGGCATCCCTTCATTTATTTTTGCTCCAGCTCCTTATCATGCCTCAGTATATGTTCATCACGCCAAGTGTAAGGCCATAGCAGGCCTCACGGCTCATGGAGTTACACACGAACCGTGAAGATGCTCGTGGTCCTTCACTTGGTTCCATTATTGGTTACTTCGACTGGCCCAAGTCACGTACCATTGCACGGTCAATGTGATGTCACACGGGCCGTGAAGGACTCCATATGCCAACACTTGTGTTCTCTTTTTTCTTTCATTTTGCTGTAATTCCCCCATTGCTCCATGTCCTACCATTTTCCTGAAAAATAACAAAAGCACATGTCAAAACAACAACATTGCTTGAGAATGTGCAAAGCTCCTTCGTTTAAAGCGTTACAAGAGTCATTTTCTATGACTCATCAGTCACCCTCTATGGAGTCTATTTTGGTGGTTTGTGAGTTTTTGGATGTTTTTCCTGTTGATTTACCAGGAGTCCCTCCTGATCGGGACATTGATTTTGCTATAGAACTTGAGCTGAGCACTAAGCTCATTTTTATATCACTCCTTATCGAGTGGCTCAAGTTGAATTGAAGGAGTTAAAGAAGCATCTCCGGGATCTGTTGAGCAGCATATTTATTCGCCTTAGTGTTTCACCATGGTATGCCTAGTTCTATTTGTAAAGAATAAGGATGGATCCATGAGGATGTGTATTGATTATATACTATTAAAGAAAGTGAATGTCAAGAACAAGTACATGATTCCCCACAAAGATGACTTATTTGATTAGTTTCAGGGATCAACCCCATTTTCTAGATTGACTTGAGGTCCGAGTAGCATCAACATTGGATTTGGCCATCATATTGCCCAAGACAGCCTTTCAGACCAGGTACGACCACTATGAGTTTCCTGTTGTATGCTTTTGTTTCACTAACACCCTTATAACATTTATGGAGTCGATGAATGGGGTATTCTAGTTGTATCTAGATTCATCCATGATTATGTTCATCGATGATATCTTGGTCTATGCCAAGACCGAGAAGGGCCATGTGAGACATTTGAGGATTGTACTCCAAAAGCTCAGGGAGGAGAAGTTGTATGCAAAGTTCTCCAAGTGCGAGTTCTGGTTGAGTTTGGTAGCATTCTTGAGGGACGTGGTGTCCAAAAAGGGTATCTGAGTTGATTTGGAAAAGATTGAGGTCGTTCAAGGTTGGACTAGGCCTACCTCAGCTATAGAGATTCACAGTTTTATGGGTTTGGTAGGTTATTATCATTGTTTTGTTCAGGTTTTCTCTACTATTGCAGCTCCACTAACTAGTCTTACTCAGAAGAATATGATGTTTCATCAGTCTAATGAGTGTGAAGAGATCTTCCAAAAGCTCAAGTTATTGTTGACTACAGCTCCTATTCTAACATTGTCGAAGGAGGGTGTCGAGTTGACTATTTATTGTGATGCCTCGGGAGTGGGGTTAGGTGGTGTTTTGATGTAAAAAGGGAAGGTTATTGCTTATGCCTCTAGATAGTTAAAGGCCCATGGGAAGAACCACCCCACTTATGATTTTTGTTGCCTACGGTTGTTTTTGTGTTGAAGTTATGGTTTCACTATCTATATGGAGTCCATCGGGAGACCATTACTGACTATCACAATCTATAGTATATCTTCAGTCAGCGGGATCTAAATTTGAGACAAAGAAGGTGGATTGAGCTTCTCAACAATCATGACTTGACAATTCTTTATCATCTCGGGAAGGCAAGCGTAGTGGCTGATGGATTAAGTAGGAAGGCTTCCAACATGAGCAATTTAGCAGATATTTAGGTTAAGGAGGGGCTGTTACTAGAGATGTTCAGAGATTAGCTAATGGGTTAGCTAATAGGCTGGTGAGGTTGTAGATTTCAAAGTAGGGTAGAGTGTTTGCTACTATTGAGGCCTGCTCATCTTTGATAGATCAAATTCATTAGAGGTAGTTTGAGGAGGAGAAGTTGTGTATTGTCTGAGATAAGGTGACTAGAGGTGAAGCTAGAGAGGCAGTGCTTGATTCTGATGGTGATTTGAGGATTGGGAGTCATATTTGTGTGCCTAAGGTGGGTAATTTTATTAGATTTTGAGGAGGCTCATTGTGTTAGATATTCTATTCATCTAGGGGCAACAAAGATGTACCACGATTTGAGTCAATATCATTGGTGACCTAGTATTAAGAGGGATGTGGCTGAGTTTGTATCATGGTGTTTGACATGTCAGCGGGTTAAGTGTGAGCATTTGCGGCTAGGTGGGAAGCTTCAATGGAAACCCATTCCAGAATAAAAGTGGGAGCATATTTCCGTGGACTTCGTGGTTGGCTTACCTCCTATTGTCGGGGGTTTTGACTCTATTTGTGTATTGGTGGATCGACTGACCAAGTCCCCCCACTTCATTCCAATCAAAGTGAAGTATACAACTGAGAGACTTGCCTAAATTTATATTAGTCAAATTATGAGACTTCATAAGGTTTCTATTTCCATTGTGTCAGATCGAGTTCCGTTGTTTACTTCACATTTTAGAGGGCATCATATCATGGTTTGGGTACTCATTTGGATTTGAGTAAAACTTTTCACCGTTGGACCGATGGCCAGTCTGAGAGAGCCATTCAGGTATTAGAGAAATATGTTTCGAGCCTGTGTTAGTGATTTTGATGCTAGATGGGACTACCATTTGTCCTTAATAGAGTTTGTATACAACAACACTTATCATTAAAACATTTAGATGGCTCTTTTTGAGGCTTTGTATGGACGGAGATGCAAATCAACCCATAGATTGGTTTGATACAGTAGCTATGGTGAGTATGGGTGTTGATATGTTGAGAGATGATCTTGAATGAGTAAGGTTGATTAAGAGTAGATTAGTGACAGTACAGAGTCACCAAAAGAGCTATGCTGATACGCGAGTTTGACTTTTGGAGTTCGCGGTTGGTGATATGGTTTTGTTGAAAGTTTCACCTTTGAAAGGTGTTATGAGATTCTGGAAGAAGGACAAGCTCAGTCCGAGGTTCATTAGTCCTTTTGAGATTTTGGATAGAGTGAGAGAGGTGCCTTATAGACTTGCCTTGCCACCCAACCTATTTTCAGTCCATCTTGTATTCCATGTTTCAATGTTGTGGCGTTATATTCCGGAGGAGTCTCATGTGATTTATATGGATTCAGTTGAGTTAAGCCTCGATTTGACTTATAAGGAACATCCGGTATCCATTTTGGATAGGCAGGTAAGGAGGTTAAGGACTAAGGAGATCACTTCAATAATGATCTAGTGGAACCACAGGCACGAGATTGAAGCTACATGGGAGATACAGCTAGATATGCGTGACCGATACCCTCATTTGTTTGAGATTTCATGTATATTCCTTATCTCATATTCGAGGATGAACATTGTTTTTAGTAGTGCATGATGTAATGACCTCAAAGGTCATTTCTGGTATTTTTGTCCAAATTACCATTTTGTCCATCTTGAAAGTTGCCTTAGATGATTTTTGGATAAGTCAAAAAGTCGGATTTTAAAAATATCGTAAAAAGTTGGACTTTTGCAAAAGAAAGAGTTTTAAAAGGCTTTAAGTTGAAAATCTCGAGTTTTGTGATCATTTTGAGTTTAAAGAGATAGAATTCGATTTCATCGATTCCATCAGTTCTGGAATGCCTTATTTGGTCTAGGAGAACTTGCAGAACTGAATTAGGAGTTAAAATCAAAGTAGCATTTTTAATTCATTAGGGATCATAGGTTTGACTTTGGTCCACATTCGAGGTTCAGGAGCTCGTATCAAAATTCTATCAGTCCTAATGGTTTCGGGTGGTAAAACTAACACTACAAATGCCTTCGTTATAAATTTTAGAGGTTTTGAGGATATTTTGAGTTTCAGGCCCAAAACTAGTTTGAATGATCTTTCTCGGGTTTGGGGCCGCGGAGGTTTTGGATTCAAATTCTGACGATATCATTAGGTGCGGATCATCATTTCGAATAGGATTCTATATTTGGTTTGTGCTTATGGGGTTTTGAAAAAATCCCCATGGGTCCAACTCTTATTTTTAGTTGTGTTATGTTGTGTTGATGCAGATGTTTCTGGTGCATCTGGAACTAGTACTCCGCGTTCGTGCCTCATGGACTGCATTCACGGAGGCCGAGCAGCCAGACCTCTGCGTTCGTGGGATGACTACCGAATTGGCGGAGGGTTATTTCTCTCTAGCTTCTAGATTTGTGGAGCATTGCAAGTGCTGACCAGTGAACAATTTCAAAGACAAGATTTAAATCCGTTCTACCATTTTTGACATTTCAAGCTTCGTTCTAAGAGAGGATTTTGAAGCTTTTAAAGGCAAATTGATTTGGTAACGATTTTCTAACCTATTTCAACTATTTCCAGTGATTAATTTGTGTTTTAACTTCTAAATTTGAGGATTTAATGATGGAATTTGGGGGTTTCCAGAATTGAGTTTCCTAAACTTTAATCGATGATTTCTCCCTCGTCTTAGCTCTGTTTTTTAAACTGTTTTCACTGTTGAACTTTCTATTATATGGGGAATGTTTGCACACATAAATTTTTAGTTTTTGGCTACGTTTTTCGATGTGAGATTTTTGACTATTTTACCTTTCTCTCCAAATTAATTAATTTTGGTATCATTAGATTCCTTATGTGATTGGGATGTCATATTTGAATAGATTGTCATGATTTAGGGTATCACAGAAAGAGGGAGAGTGACGACTTTGACTTGATTTGAGACTTTATTTGAGGCAAGTGTACTTCTAACCTTTTGTTAAGTATAAATTAACCTTGTATGCTCCTATGTGTGTGTAATTGAGTACTTTAGGGGTAGAATAATATCATTGTAGGCTTGATCATGACCTCTCATATTGAATGCTTATTCATATGGCAATACATTGAGTTATAAATTAATTGTGAATTCATAATTTATGTGATCTTGTGAATCATTCGATGTTGATAGTGAGTGTGTGCTTATATTGTGTTATGATTTGATACATTGATGAAATTGAAACATTGATGATATTGAGATATTGATGGTATTAAGACATTAAGATACTTATGATGTTAATATTATAATATAATTGAGATCATGCACCTTGCATCTATTATTATCTGTGCATTGGCACTTGTGATGGCTTCGGACCAGATGTGAGTACCGTAACATGTGGACTGGTGGCCGAGGTCTCTACCGGTCGAGCCGAGGTAATATGACGGCTGTTTGAGGTTATTTTTAGACTGGTTCGAGGTCTTTTTTGGAAGAGTGAGCATTAGTCGAGGTGTTTGCTAGCAATGTTCACAGATACACAGTCCACGTGTGGCCCCCATGGGTTCTTACTGAGGCAGTCATCTGGTCAGCAGATGTGTATCATAGGACAAACATACATCACGATTATGTGGCATTGCAACGCATTATTTATATTTCATGGTATACACTCCATCTTATATCATATTTGATTAGTATAATTATATATTGTTTATGAGATTGTGTACCTATTATGTCCCTGATCTTGATCTAAGTGTTGGATCTATTTATATACTTGTGTATTGAGATACTGTGCTAGATGATGAGTATATCTTAATTATGGTGATTTGTGTATTATATTATGCTAGACTTTCCTGAGTGTAGGGTTGTAGTTTGATGGATTGTGGTTGGGATTAAGGAGTTACTTGTCTTCTTCATTGCTTCACTTTAGGTTAGTTCCATTTGCTAAGCACCTTGTTGTTTGGTGCTCACTCCTTGCTACATTTTGTAAGTTGTGAGTACGGTCCATTCTGCTAGACTTCTTTCTTGTTGGATCGAGCTTCCAAATTTCTTGCGAGGTAGTTGCCTATGTATTCAACAGGTCTTGAGGATTCCCTTTTTATGTTTTTATTCTATTTGAGAACTAGACATTATGACTTGTATTTCATTTGAATAATATATATATTTAGAGGTTTGTATATGTAACACAAGTTCTTGGAATGGTTATAGTTGATTTTCCTTTTGCTTACATATATTATTAGACTGTTATCTTTCGCTTTTATCTTTATTGTTAAGTTGTTTGGGCTAACTCGCCTTGGTGGGTTGGCTGAGTGCCATCACACCCGAATTTTTAGTCGTGATAAGTGTGCTCTGATGTACTTGGAAATTATAAATGGATTACTTCAATTATGATTCAAATGATCTTCAATTCAACAATTATGCAAGAATCTACTTCACTATCATGATTTTGAACTTGTTGGATATGAACCCATGCTATACTCCCATCTCTCATCACATGATCATTCATGTACAAGGCCTTCAAACAAACTTATGATTTTGAATAAGGGGTTCCGAACCTTGAGATTGACCTGGGGTCCCTACAAGAAGATTGAGGATTCCGAGATGTGACCTAGGGCCCTAATATGATATTAATAGTTGATTTAGGACTTTGAGGTTGACCTGAGATCCCTATAGGGAAATTCAAAATTCCAAGAGGCGACCTAGGACCATAGCATGAAATAAGCTACTCATATGCATGATGTTATGAACTATGAGACTGTAATCAAACCTACGATGATGATCTACAAGCATGAATTATGGTAAATTATATGATTTAAGACAAGTATGACCATATGTATATATTATGGATTCCGTGGGATGTTGGCTTAGCACCGAGAGGACCTTGGGATTATGGTCCACTCGTTAGTTGAGGCATGACCCATTAGAAATTTAGAAGTAAATCACATTATTCAATAACTACGTGCCACCATAGGAATAATGATGTTTTCCAATGTGGGTTGCTAGTGGATCCAAATAGCTTATGATATAACATGTAGAGTTCTGCTTTATCAAGTAGATTCCCATTTTTTTGATGTAGAGGAAATATCAGGATCCTACATTATAGCTCATATGGTCTTATTGTCATTTACGGTGACATTCCCATATATGTTTATGTACTATGATATCATTCATTATTATACTCACAACATATTAGTATGGTGATTCCTTTCTCTACTTTAGTTCTATAGATATGTGCCTTGCTCATGTATCATCATTATGCAATTATTAATATTATTTGTTGTTATCGTATACCATACCCACATACTTGGTACATTCAAACATACTAACGCATACCTTGTGCCTACATTATATCACCATATAGGAACAAGTGACTATCTTCCTCCTTATCCCTGTGGCTAGTTTTGACTTGATCTTAGAGACAGATTAGGTGAGTGCTCTTGCACCAGGGAAAGAACCTACTATTGGTGCTTATATTATGATTGAGACTATCGTTTTGTTTCATTGAGGATGAGTTAGGAAAATGTCTTATGCTCAATTATGATTATGCCTTAGCTTCTGCTCAGGATCTTCTTCTTGTTATCCTTTAATGATTATGATACGCTAATAAGGCTAGTTTGGGGTTCTCTCAAGAATACCATTCTCTGTGTTACACATAGGGTGTAGCTTGGGTTGTGATGGCTATCAAGTTAACTAGTCACAAAGAGTATGTGGAGCATCCAACCCTAAATTTTTAATAATGTAGGAAAAATGTGTGTTACAACGTTGAAATGTACTAGTATTTGAGCAATGTAATGCATGACATGATAATGCGCAAATGACTAAGTTAGAAAAATGTACTAAGTAAATCTTTGAAGCATAATAGTAAATCATAAACATGGTCAAGCATTTTAAGAACCATAATGAAGTCACGGGAGAACATAAATACTATATTGATAGTCATAAGTTATTGTAAAAAATCATATGCCTTGTAAAATGTATCATAATGGAATTCATAATCATAGCAAGTGTAAATAGTCTTAGAGAATATACTATAAACCTTTGTGAGGAAAACGTTTAACTTATAAGAGATCATGAACAAGTGTGAGAATTACCATTAACCAAAATAAATCATGTGAGCTATAATATAGAATCCCGATGTTATTCCTACATTGGAGAAAAGGGGTGGCTACTTGCCAAGATAGACTCTTAATGCCTATGTGGATCCATTAACCTACATAAGGGATAAAACCTTTACTACAGATGTCCCTTCTTAAGAAATGAATCCTCTACTATGTGTGATCCTTCACCCTACGGTGGCACATAGTTATGGGACAATGAGATTTTAATATGGGTATCTTGCCTCTATTATGGGAGATCGCCGCAATCCCAAGGTCCACTTGATGCTAAGTAAACATTCAATGTAATAGAAATCGTAATTCATAAAATTATGTCATATCAGAGTGGCTATTTCTACTATCCATCTACACTCATAAGACATAGTCATAGAATAGCTCCTTAACTTATAAGATGTGAGTATAGGTCTTTCATCACCACACATTTATACTTAGGTGAGAAGGTTTCGATAACACCTTGTATGTTGAAAAGTGAGAAAATTTAAAAGTTCCAGGGACTTGAGTCTTGACTAAACAGTACGAGGCCATCTATGGCTTGTAGATTGATATATGAGTCTTAGATAGACTTCGTCGGCTTAACTGTGCCCCTTGTAAAATTTGTGAAGTTTTGGAAGTCATTATATGAGGACACTTTATAGTTCATACTTGGGAATATGGGTCATAAAATGAGATCATAAACTGGGTCTTATGAGTTGTAAATTTGGGTGAGTATGGATGGAACCACGAGAGGTATTTACGACCCATAAACAAAGTGATGAATTTTAAAAAAGGTTTTGTGGATGGGGGTTTAGAGACATTTTTAGAGGGAAAAAGTATAACCAGGACGAAATCATGGTTTATGAGTCGTAAGTGGATTTATGACTCATAGACCCTGTTCGTGGATTAGGTTTAGCAAAACTTAATGAAGAGCTTTTTGGTCATTTCTTACCATTTGATCGCCAAATTATGTCAATTTGACCTCAATAACTACCCTAACCGCCTCATGCCTAATCAAAACTATTCTCATTCTCACTCAATCTCATTCACCCCCAAATTCTCTAAAAAATTCTCATGTCTTTTCTCTCAAAGGGATTCCGCCATTGAAGCACTAGGGCTCCAATTCTCTTAAAAATTCAGGGTCAAGTTCTTCTAACATTTCTAGAGTTCCTTCATCAATGTATGTAGGACTTCATCCATGGACCTACTTCATCCGTGGAGCCTAATCCAAAATCAACTTTTTCTCAAGTTTAAATCATGAATTTTATGAATTTTTATGATTTCACTCAAATTGCATGGATTATGATAATTACATGATTATTTTACTCGGTGATGTATGAATTATGATGATTTTCATGAATTATATTATTTTAAAGTGATTTACAAGGAATTCCAATTAGATGTTAATTAGGGCTTATAAAATTGATGTGGGTTTATTAAATGATGATTCATTTGATTTCAATTGCATTACTCTTACATGAATTTGATTCGGTGTCATGGACTTAATTGTTCATAAACCAATGTTTTTCCCTAATTTGATGTAAAGCTATGATTCATGAATGAGGTTACAAATGTCCAAGTATTCTTATGATTACGATTATGTGGGTAACCTAGGACCGTAATTTTAGGCAAGTTTACAAGATGGGGAGTATACACACACTTTATGCAAGTACAGTACATGGGCTATTCTTATGTATGGAATGAATTTACTTGGTTATTGTACCTATCCTACAAGCTCTGAAAGTAATAGTTCCACATATACGTATGCTAGGTTATGAAATATTTTATTATGTTTCCCTTTATGATTTTAAAGATGCATGGATTATTCATCACATCTTGTTCCCTATTGTATTAATGTAATTATGTATATTGTTATTATGTTGTGATGTTTCTTTGGTGCATTGCATGTCTACATACTTAGTATCTTCTAATGTACTAGCGCATACTATTTACCTATATGATATCACCATGTAGGGGTGATCGACGACACTACTCCTCACTATTGTGGCTAGATTAGACACTCCCATTTAAAGGCTTTGATGAGTTCTCATGCTTAGGGGACAAGCCTTTACATTCATGCTTATATCATTTCTTATGTAGAGACACTTGTATTTCCTTTCCTATTTTGAGGGTGAGCTAGTGACATGTTCTAGTCCCTCTCCCTGCCCCCCCCCCCAAAGATCTAGTTATGTAGAGGTATATTTTGGACATATGTTAATGTAGTTCCCTCAAATGGCAAGATTCTAAATCCTTGTGTTTAATTTGTTTTAAGACGTAAACTCCGCTTGATTATTTATGAGTGTGCTTATTTACCTTATGCTCATTTGCTAACCCTAGGCTTTGGTTGTGATGGTCCCACCATCATAAACACTTTCCTTGAGTCTCATCTAAAAACTCAATTCATACTTTTTACATAACTTACTTGAAAGCCAAGTAAGCACATGATCATAACATAAAACATTTCCTTGGGAATTATTATTTCATGCTTGAGTCTATACAGAATCATCTCAAAATCATGTAATAGAGTTGAAATCATCCATAATCATATAGGACAATATCTATTGAATCATGATTGAGAAGACCCAGTATAAGATTTATGAATTTAGTACTTGAAATTAACATAGCGCATGGGCCTACATAATAATCACTTGAAATCATACAATTTAAACTTGAATCGAGTATAATCACGATGAATACTATTAATTGGAATTATAATTGGGGTAACCCACATTGAATTTCATGAACTCATGATGAAGTTCGAGAAGATCTATACATAAAACTTTGAAATCACTCAAATTAATAACAATTTTTGAATAATTCATGCAACCCACTATATATTGAGCCATAATTAAAAGAACTCATATTATTAGTATGAACTCTAGATAGCCTTGTACAGAAATATTTTTTTTATTTATCAGTCATACAATTTAATTGTACTTCATTCTTGATTGAGTAAATAAATAATAATAAATATTAATTCACGCAATTGAATGAAAGATAACAAGACTCATAATGATATCATGAACCATAAATACCATTATAGAGAATTTAATAAGAAAAATCATCAATTTATGCAATTATCATTAATTATTATCCAACTAGATCAATGGTCATTAATTTTGGTCATTGATTCATGCAATTGAGTAGAAATTTGGCAGATCCATAAGAATATATGCTTGAATTTAAACATAGTTTCATATGGAATTAATTTAGAATCATATAATTTCAACAATTTCATACATATTTAGGAAGAACAATATCAATTGAACTCATAATTGAATTCATGAACCCTGGGTATTAAGTAGAGGTAATTGGATGTAAATTTGATATATAAATAAACTTGAATCATGCATAATTTGACTAGTAGTAATACTAAATATAATAGTTCATGCAATTGAAATTAAGATCATAACGATTCATAAAACATACTTGAATTGGGTAGAAAAAATAGGAATTTCTTTGGGCTCCATGGATGAAAGAGGTCCACGGATGAATATCCATATTCCTTGCAAATCAAAGCCCTAAATGCAAGCTTCTAGCAATGGGGGATTGACCTTGGCCTTAAAATTCTAGCCTTGACTTGATGGAGAAGACAACCCTCAAGAGAGAGAATTTTAGAGAGAAATAATTTTGGGTTTTGAGTTAATTAGAGAAAAACTAATTAGTTGGACTACATGCTATTCAAAATACCCAAAAACTAATATAGAAAAGGATTTAAAAGCTTTTAAAAAGACCAAAATAACCCTGGAATATGTCCAGGAAGTTGCTGGAAAAAAGGTGCAGAAAGCCTTCAAGTGAGGCTTTATAGGTCATGAAATAATTCAAGACCCGTAAAAAGGTTTCATACATTCACACTGCCCGGCAGGGCTTCACTAAAATGGGCATAACCTTTTACCCCGCACTCAAAATAAGGAAAATCTCGGTGACCTCAAAAAAAGGATAATTTGATAGAGGGGACCACCTAACTCTTTATATTTTTAGAGAAATGGACATTTGAAGTTAACAATTCTACGAACTAATGCCAAAATTTAGTTGATAGAAATTCTTTTGACTTGGATTGATGTAAAACATCCCTTATGACCCTAAACCATATATAATACAATTTCAATACTTAGAAGTTAATTCTAACATAGAAGATATAGTTAGGATTCATTGGGTCACCTAACATTTACAAAACCTTATATTAAAACTCAATTGGTAAGGAAACTTTTAACTAAACATTGTACTAGAGGGTTCTTATGATCTTAATTCACCTCCAAATTTATTTTCACACTAAAGAATTAATTTGAATACCTATGTTAATTTAAGAATCATCCTGTAAAATCTGACACGCATATGAAGGATGACTCAATCTTAGATAAAAATCTTGGGGTACTACATTTTCATGCTTCTATAATAGTTTTATTATCTTTTTTTTATATTTTTTTCTGAAAGCTTAAGTAATTAATTATGGAGATTCAAAATTGGATGTCAACAATGAGAAGCATGAAATAAGATTTTGATGATATTCAAGTCAAGTATGAATGATGGTGAGTGCCATGAGCCAAGCAAGGCCCTAGATATGACATTACGATCAGTACCCCGAAGGAATTCAACCATGCCATCTTACATATTCAAAATGAGCACATTATAGTCAATTAAAATGTAGAATATATCTCAACAGTAAACAAGGTACTCAAGTCAACGACAACATAGACTTTTATACATCGCATGTACTCCAACAATGCCTCTACATATACTATGGACGGGGGCTAAGACATGTCCTTTGCCCAACTCAATGAAAAGTAAATGTCTCAACATGCAAGTGAGTAATAATAACATCATGTGCTCAATAGGTGATGTGTTGTCAAAATACAATACATTTAATGCTTAAAACATAAGATTTTGTATGTTCTCAGTACAATATTTGTGGTTTTTATATTTTTTTTGTGTTTATTTTTACAGGAAAGCAGGTTGGTATGACTTTGAAGAAAATTGCAGTCTTTTCTGATTTATGAAGGCTTAAGAGACCCTCCACGAGTCATAGAGCAATCTACGAGTTGTAGAGTGGATTCACGGGGATTTCCAGTGAAGATTAAAAGTCTAAAATTCAGCTATACGAGACCCCTAAACGAGTCGTAGATTACTCTACGAGTCGTACAGAGGAGTTTCGTGAAGATTACCAGAGAAGGACCAAATGATGATGATGAAGTCTACGAGAAGGAAATATGAGTCGTAGATCAGACTACGACTAGTAAAGTATATTTGTAGTAGTGAAGTCCATGATTCAAGAAGCTGAAAATAAGACCTCGATTACAACTCATAAACCCAGTTACGAGTTGTAACTGCGTGTCGTAGGGTCCGCCGACCAACTTTTTTATTTTTTTGGGACTTATTTGTAAATACTATAAACATTATAATTAGGGTATTTTTGGTAAGGAATACAACAGAACAGAGTAGAGAACGTCATTAGAGTACTTTTCAGGATTTTATACTTGGAGACTAAATATTGGAGAGGAGAATACACTTGTGGATTCATTGTACAATTTAACATTGTTATTCTCAATACAAATTGGGTTTGCTTGTTCTTCAACCTATTTGTGTAAGAGATTAATTATATTTTCTCAATTCACAGTTTCATTATCTACCCATAACATGAGTAGCTAAACCCACAACTTAGGGTTGTGGGAACTGTGAAGGTCTAATCAAATAGACCCGGATAATTTGCAATTCTTGGAATGGGTATCTACATGTATTAATCAATTTTCTTCATTTTACATGTTTTCTAGTGGTGGCCAACATAAGAACTTGCCTAGTTTTACCTTCTCGATCCAGGCGATAATGAATAGGAAAAAAGATTGGTTAACAGGATTCGATGATGCATTCTCATCTAAGCAACTGAACTAGACCAAGAGGAGGTTGACTGAGACTATGGGTAATGGTTAGTAATGCACACTATGAAGATGGGCCAAGTCACATAGTGAAATTCGGCTCTCACCTTTGACCAATGGCTTAGCGAACTTAAATTACCATCCTACATGCTATACTCTAGTCGAGAATTGGGTTATTCAGGGATGTTGAGTTAGTGAATCATGGGGAACATAATATCTAAGTTGCTCTCTATTATTGATTGTCTCCCATTTTAGTTAGTTTAGTTTAATTCCATATCAATCATTTTAAATCCCTCCTCCTTTTGGGGATTGAGTTGTTTTGTACTTGAATTGTTTATTAGTGAATCAAATTTGAAAAGTTTTCGTATTCTCTATGGGATTCGATCCTAACCTTAATTAGGTTTTATATTTGACAACAACCGCTTTATCCTGCAAAAGAGAGGTGCAACTTGGGCATGATCAATAGGCAAACCCCCAAAGTATGAGGGCTTACCAATCAAGTGATGTGCTAACAATCTAACTAACCACGGGGAGATTGAAGAGCATCCAATCCTACATTTTTAACAATGTATCAAAAATATGAATTAGTACGTTAGAATGTGCTAAGTATTTGAGTAATGTATGACAGATATAGGCATAAGTACATATGACATGATTAGAATGATGCATAAGTCCTGAGACACAAGACCACAATAACATGAGTTGGTAAAACATGATGATAAGTTGTTTGGTCAAATCACAATAATAAGCATTAAAATAACATTGTCATTTTGTGAGAGATTACTATAACTGATAATAAGACCATATGAGTTATAGCGTAAAATCTGATATTCTTCTGCATCCGCAAAGGAGGGCTACCTTGTCAGGGTAGATCCTTTAATGGTACAACAATTAACAATCGTGGGATAAATGTGAATCCACTAGCCTAGCCTAAAGGGAGAACCTATGGTGGCATATAGTTTTAGATGAGAAGTTGCTAATAGGATTTTGTTGGGCAGATAACTTTAACATCCACCGAACTGAACCCCACCTCAAGCCTTCTCAGTGCAAAGTGAAATCTTACGAAATAGTTTATCGTAATATGATGTTCATTTATAAATCAATTATAGCTTTGAGTCATTGAATATCATCATTCATAAGAGTAGCTCATAAAAACATAGGGTGATTCATCAATGTGAGAATTGTCTTTTCACACATGAATCCATGATTAGGTGAGAACTTTCCTTTCAGCAAACATATCATTCTTTCATCATTCATTCATCATTAAAGCAATTCCATCAATGTGAGAATTATCTTTTCACAGTTGAATCCATGATTAGGTGAGAATTTCCTTTCATCAAACATTTATTCTTTCATCATTCATTCATCATCAAAGCGATTTCATAAAATATAATTGAATAGGTTTCATAAACCTTGAAAGAAGTTCTTATCATTCATGATCACTCTTCATTAAAGAATAGGATAAACCATGTGGTTGAAGGGCAAAACAATTTTAAAGCATGAAATTCATGCAAATCATGCACAATTATAAAGAAATACATTAATTTGAATCTTAAACATAAGAACCCACAAATGGGCATTGATGAACCTTAATAGCCTTATAGAGAAATCACTTTAAAAATCATCAAAATCAAGCAATTAATGATAATTCTAACATAATTATGTAGATAAACATAGATATAGATATAATTCATGAAATTGATAGAGAATTAAATAAACCCATCAAATTTATACTTGAATTCAATTAAAAAGTGGAAGATCTATTGGGCTTCATGGGTGGAATACTCTATGGATGAAAACTCACATACCTTGGTTTAAAAACTATGATATTTGGAAGGAATTGACCTTTGAAATTTGAAGGAATTGCTTGAATCTTCATGAAATTCAACTTGGATAAGAGGAGAACCTTGAGAGTTTTTATAAAGAGATGATTTGTAGTTAGGGAATTGGGTTGGAATGAATGAGCTTAGATCGGTTACGGAAGTTAATAGACTTTTTGTCCAACCCAAAAGTCGAGCGTGATGACACTCACCGACCCCACCAAGGTGAGTCAGTCTAAACCTAAACATTCCAATGTAATAATAAAGACAGAAGTTAAATAGTCTAATAAGATAGATAAGCATAGAAAATCAAAACTACAACCATCACAGAATTGGTGTCACATGTACAAGACTCTAATACTAGGAATACTTAAATGATAATATAAGTCTCAATCTCCAGTCCTCAAATAGAACATAACATAAAGCATAATCCTCAAAGGTCTGCCAAATAGACAAGCAAGTACCTCTTAAGGGATTCAGAAGCTCGATCTTATAACTGGGAAGATCTATCAAATGGGATCAGGCTCACAACCTATAAATATAGCAGGGTGAGCACGAAACAACACAGTACTCAGCAAACAGAAACTAACCTAAAGTAAAGCAATGAAGAACCCAAGTACTCCTATCCTCTCAACCTATTGGCTAACTACACACCTACACTTAGTAAAGTCCAACATTATACAATATACAAATCACATAGAATCATATCTCAAAATATCCAACTAAATATACAGAGTCAAATAGTACAATAGATATCCAATATCATAAGCAAAACATATAATAATATCAAAGAAGGAATGATATGAGATATAAATAATGCAATCCAATGTCAAATAATCATGATGCATGTCTGTCATATGATACACATCCACTTATTAAGATGTGTCAAAATCAAAGTGGAACGCATGAGGGTCTCATATCGACCATGTGTCCGTGAACATTGCCGACAATGACCTTGGCCAATGTTTACCCATCAAAAAATGGCCTATGATCTAATATTAGCTGACATATTACCTCGGCTTGCCAGCAGAAATCTCAACTAATCATTGACTGGTAGAGACCTCGGCTACCAATCCACATGCTACCTTACTCATCTCTTGGTTGTAGCCATTATAACTATCAATGCACAAATAACAAGTGAATGTAATGGGTACAATATAAATATTATCATGTCATAAGTATCACTTTCATAATTATGAGTGTGTACAAGATATCAACATAGTTTATTTACTCATAAATAAATACACAAATCTCATCATCAATTAGCTGGAACCATTTTCCACTAGGTTTTCATCACAATTGACCATCAAGCAATTCATGTCATCATGGTATTACAATCACTTTCACTTATGTAGAAATAGGCAAGATGTCCATATTGTATCATTTATTCACAATTGATCAATCATTTCATTGTCTTCCAACACTTAGAGAGATTATTAACACATTACGTAATATTCGCAATATAACAAAGTTCAACTCTTTCAATTATTCTTAGTCATCATAACTTAAGACAATTCATCATTTGAGTTCTTACTTCACAAACAACTAGTTTCATAATTTCCAACAACATCTCATCATACGCATTTAGCTCAACATATCACATAAGAGATTCAATAGATAATTTCATGTAATATAATTTGAAAGTTCAACAATTAGAACATCATAAACACTTGAATATTATCAACAATGGAATCATAAGTTCATTTCACAAAATTATCTCACAATTAGTCTGAGTCAACAATAATGGATATTACCTCAGGATTCAAGTCATACATGTCATAATTTCTACCTCCCCATTACTCAAATCATATCCATAGAATAGTTGACTAATCCTTGAGTTTTCACACTGGAAGGAAATTATAAATTCAATAAACTTAATAAGGGTTAGGGTTTGTTTAATTCAATCAATAGCCAAATCAATCAAAAAGCGAATAATCCATAATTTTACAAGTATTTACAATCCCAAAGTTATTTCACAAGTCAAGGATCCACAACATTTATAATTACTCAATCTAAAATCCCATGATCAAATTCTATACTAGTATAATTCAATTCCATTTTATGCCACAAATCACCCAAACCCACATACATAGGTTAATACAAGGTTTAGTTATACTTACCAAAAGGTTAGAAGTCAACTTGTCTTAATCAAAGTCTCAATCAACTCAAATACAAACTTTTTCTCCTTTTACGATACTCTAAATCACCACAATCTCAAAGGCTGAACCTTTCACGAACTAGCCAATTGGATGAATGAATCCAAAAATTGACTGCAAAATATCGAACCACTATCAACAATGAGATATACGCGTCAAAAGGAGTCAAATTGAGACCCATATTAATAAGAATTTGATTTGGGAGTAAAATGGTCCAAAATTAGGCTATCTTCCAAAAATCTCGAATCTGAAAATTGTGCTCAAATTCAAGTTCTACATAAAAATAAAGTTTGTGGGTGAAAATCTCATAAATTTTAAGTAAAACTTGAGGGTGAAATCATCATTTAAAGTTTGAACCATGTTTTTGAAAACCCATCAAAATAGGAGGGTTCAAACCAAAATTTCAAGTCAAAATTATAATTTAAATAATGAAAATAAAACAATTTGTGTAGGAAGTTACTCAAATGAAAATCTACGAAAAATCTTGCTCAAACCTGCACCTCCAAGTTTAGAATTCCAACAATGGAAGAAAATGGTGGAGTAGTCAAAAATGGGAAGAAGAGCTATATTCAACAAATAAAATAAAATAAAAAAGGGTTGTTGATCGCATTGATGAGCATTAATGTCACGACCAAATCCCAGGGCCTAGATATGACACGATGAATGGGGAATGTAACGACCCCAAAAAGTCCCCGAAAATGTGCCTCGAAAGTGCCCGGAATCGTAATTTCCATATATCTCAAAATCTGTGTGTGATCTCAAAAATTCGACTTCATATTCTTATTCACGGGGTCAAATTGAGTGAAAAATGGGTCTAACCCCAATTTAAGAGCAATCATATAAAATTTCAAAATCACAAAATGCGATTTTCAGAGAGGTTTTCGCGCCAGGTGCCAAGGGCGCGCCTCTGTGTACTTTTTTGTCTTGTTTTGGACTTCGGCCCAAGAGTCTTATGTTTTGGGACTAAGTGTTCCCAAATGTGAAAATACTATACTTAGCCATTTTTCACACTTGTATCATTC
This sequence comes from Solanum medicagineum, assembly GCA_026153255.1. Lineage (NCBI taxonomy): Eukaryota > Viridiplantae > Streptophyta > Magnoliopsida > Solanales > Solanaceae > Solanum > Solanum medicagineum. Next base: position 10,124 of record JAPFFP010111710.1, on the reverse strand, counting down.
TAAACATTTCTCAATACTCATTCAAACACTTAGCTAAATATTTTACTCCTAAATTCAAGTCTCAAAACCCTCTTCAGATCTAAGGGTTTCCTCTCAAGCTTCAAGTCTCCATCTCCAATCTTCATCAAGTTCATCTCCAAAGCTAAGGTATGTAGGTCTCTTTCATGGGTTCCTTCCTCCCACGTTACCCAAGCTTCCTTTTACTCTAATTCGCATGGTTTAAAGTTGATTTACTCATGGGTATTTTTTATTTTAAAATTCACTACATACTATGTTGGGTTTATGAAATTGTGACTGTTTTACTATGTTTTTGGCTATGAATCTAAGATCTAATGTGAGATTTGATGAAGGGTTTTGATGTATATTGCTTGAGGGTGTTACCAAGAATCTATTGATGGTTTTACATTGGATTTTCTAGCATGATAAACTCTTGAATTGCATGATTTTACACTAGCACTACACACCCTCTAAGTGTTTGATAAAATGTCTAGTTATGGTTTCTTGAGGAATTTAAGGTCCTATGCATGTCTTATGAATGGAATGACTTTATGATCATGAAGTGATGATGAAATGATGATTAAAATGAATGTATACATTTGATGATAAAAGGAGTGTATATGTATATGTCACTATCTCTATAGTGTAGGGGATGACCAAGCCTAGCTCGGGGGTTATAAGTCCGGGTAACTTATTGAGGTTTTTATACCTCGATTGCCTAATTCAGGGGTGGTAGGCCCGGGTAACTTTGTTGTGGGTTTGTACCCATTAACCTTATTGGGAGGGGGTGTACTGCATCAACCTTGTTAGGGGGCTTGTACTCTATCAACCTCATGAAGGGGTTTGTACCTCATATGCCTAACAAAAGGGGTTATAGGCTTTGGCTTGTAGTAAGAATGGTCACTCCTTATACTTACTTTATGATCGATATAAGCATGATTTACTATGAGCATCTTTAATGGATGCCATATTGCTATATGTACTCATTGCCTATGCTTATGCATTTCGATTATGTTACCATCACTTGTTGCATTGTATCCTATATACTTAGTACATTCAAACATACTAACGCAAACTCTATGCTTACATGATGTCACCATGTAGGAACCGGTGCACCCCTTGATCATCCTCCTCCTCCACGTGGCTAGTACGATTGTCTCTCAAGTTTGTTGGTGAGCCCTCAATTTCGGGGATGCTGCTTATGATCACTTGCTTTGTACTAAGACTATCTTACCTTTATTCATGTATTGACTATGAGGGTGAACCCATTGTTTGTCATGGCCCCTACTCTTATCTATATAGTAGAGGTGTTGTTGGACATGTTATGTATCAACATAGTGAGCCTTGACTCTCTTGTTTCTTGATGATATAATATGGAAGTTTACCCTTAGCCCTAATTCCCTTTCTTATGCTTATCTCTTATTATCATTTTAATTGCTTTCGTGACCAAGTATGTGTAATGATATGCTATAAGGCTTGTTCGGGGTTCCTTTGGGTTCCACATTCGCCTATCACTTCTAGGCCCTAGGTCTGGTGCGTGACAAAGATGGTATCAGAGTACTAGGTTGTTAGATCCTCGGAGTTCAACATACTGCATTGATTAGAGTATTGTTCATGGTTTTGTTATGTACGACAACTTTGAGTAGGAGGCTATGAGACGTTTAGAAAATGTTTCCCTTCTTCATGTTCTAAGTCGTGCTATAGAGTTGAAGTAAGTTTTCCACCCACTAAAAATTGTCCTTTACTATGCTAGATCATGCCTAACACAAGGGAAAGACGATCCCGCACACCCGAGGAGCAACCAGCCAATGGAGAACTTAGAGATGTTCTCTCTTTGTTTGCACAAGTGGTGGCTAATCAAGCCAACCAAGGGGACCAAGCCCCTCATGCTCGTACACCAACATCTCGGGTGAAAGATTTCATGAGGATGAATCCCCCGGAGTTCCATAGGTCGAAGGTGAGTGAGGACCCTTAAGAGTTCATTGATGAGGTCTACAAGGTTTTATCTATCATGGGTATGAGGCCAGCGGATAAGGAGGAGTTGGCATCCTACCAACTCAAAGGGGTAGCACAAATATGGTACAACCAATGGAAGGAGGGAAAGGGGGTCAATAATGTTGTTCTATGGGAAGAGTTCAAGGCAACCTTTCTTAATCGATTTTTCCCTCTTGAGCTTAGGGAATCTAAATTGGTGGAATTTATGAATTTGAGACAAGGGTCCACGAGTGTGAGGGAGTATGTCCTCAAGTTCACCCACCTTTCAAAGTTTCCTCCTCACCTAGTTGTCGATTCAAGGTCGAGAATGAACAAGTTCGTGATGGGTGTGTCCGACTTAGTGAGTAAAGAATGCCGGTCCGCCATGTTGAGTAGTGACATGGAATTTTTATGTTTGATAACCTATGCCGAACAAATGGAAGAGGAGAAATTTAAGAAGAGGAGGGGTCATGAGGCCAAAAGGACCCATTTTGAGGGTAAGTTCCAAATGAGTGGCTGATTCCAACGAGGCCAAGAGTCTTCTCATGCATTTCAAAAGAGGGTTGCAAATGATTTTCCTAGGCCCAAGATGGTAGGGGTGTGGCTTCTATTGATGTGTGCCCAAAGTGTGGTAAGGGTCATGGTGGCCCATGCTTGAGGGATACTGGTGATTGCTATGGTTGTGGGGAAATGGAGTATAAGGCAATAGATTGCCCTTGAAATCGCAATAAGGGTAAAGAGGTTCATCCTCAAGGTGATAATGTGGCCTGTTGGGGAGAGGTGGCCGACAAGATGGTGCCCTAAGGCATAATTAGTTTTATGATTCTCAGGAGAGGCAAGGGTTGATGAGTTCGCCGATATTGTTACCGGTATGTTGAAAATTTTTGACTTTGATATGTATGCATTGATTGATTCGGGTGCCACACTTTCTTTTTTTACCCCCTTTGTTGCCAAAAGGTTCCATGTTCAGCCCGAATTATTGCATGATTCATATGAGGTGTCTACTCCTATTGGTGTATCTACTGCTGCTAGAAACGTCTATAGAAGTTTTCCTATTTGCATCTTGCATAAAATGTTACCTTCTAATCTTGTTGAGTTGGACATGGTTGGTTTTGATATCATTCTTGGGATGGCTTGGTTGCATGCATAATATGCTTCTATTGATTGTAGAACCTATAGGGTCAAATTTCAATTCCCAAATGAACCTATCCTTGAGTGGGAGAGTTATGATATGATGGTCAAGGGTGGGTTCATCTCTTGCATTAAGGCCCATCAGGAGTGTCTTTACCATCTTGTGAGGGTTAGGGATGTGGAGTCCAAAGTCCTTCCCATAAAGTTGGTTCTAGTTGTTAATGAGTACCTTGATGTCTTTCCAAATGACCTTCTGGTGTTCCTCCCGAGAGAGAAATAGATTTTGGTATAGATCTCCTTCCCAATACTCAACCTATTTCTATTCCCCTTATAGAATGGCCCCGGAACAGTTGAAGGAGTTAAAGAAACAATTGAGGGACTTGTTGGAGAAGGGATTTATTAGGTCTAGCCAATTACCTTGGGGTGCACCGGGGTTGTTTGTGAAAAAGAAGGATGGATCCCTTAGGATGTGTATTGACTACCGGCTACTCAATAGGGTCACCATCAAGAATAGGTATCCTCTTCCAAGGATTGATGATTTGTTTGGCTAATTGCAAGGGGCTAGCGATTTCTATAAGATTGATCTTCGATTCGGGTATCATCAAGTGAAGGTGAGGTAGTGTGATATTCCCCAGACGACCTTCCGTACTAGATATGGGCATTACGAGTTTGTTGTGATGTCTTTTGGGTTGACCAATGCACTGACCATCTTCATGGACCTTATGAATATGGTGTTCAAACCCTACCTTGATTCATTTGTTATGGTATTCATTGATGATATTTTGATTTATTCTCATAATGAGGAGGAGCATAGGGCTCATTGAAGGGTTGTGTTGCAAAGATTGAGGGAGGAGAGGCTATATGTTAAATATGAAAAGTGTGAATTTTGGTTGAAGGAGGCTGCCTTCCTAGGACATGTGGTGTCGGGGGATGGCATTAAGGTGGATCCTATGAAGATCGATGTGATTAAAAATTGGCCTAGACCGTTGACCCTATCAAACATTAGAAGTTTCTTGGGCTTCGCGGGGTATTATCGGAGATTCGTGAATGGTTTCTCTTCTATTGCTTGCCTTATGACAAAGTTGACTCAAAAGAAGGGCAAGTTTGCGTGGACCGATGAGTGTGAGAGGAGCTTCCAAACCTTGAAATATAAGCTTGTGCCCAGTCTTATATTGTCACCACCAGATGGGATAGAGGGATTTGTTGTGATGCTTCTAGAGTTGGGCTGGGTTATATCCTAATGCAAAATAGTAAGGTCATGGCCTATGTTTCTAGTCAACTCAAGGTGCATGAAAAGAACTACCCAACACATGATCTTGACCTAGCCGTTATGGTACTTGCATTAAAGATTTGGCATCATTACTTGTATGGGGTGCTTGTTGATGTATCACCAATCATAAGAGCATCCAATATGTCTTCACCCTAAAAGATCTTAACTTGAGGCAAAGGAGATGGTTAAAACTTCTTAAGGACTATGATATCAGTGTGCACTACCATCTGGGTAAGGATAAAGTGGTGGCAGATGGTTTAAGTAGGGTGTCTATGGGTAGCCTAGTTCATGTTGATGGTGGTGATAGGGAGGTAGCTAGGGAGGTCTATCGTTTGGCTAGATTGGGAGTTAGGCTGGGGGAAGTGGATAGTAGTGTTGTTGTTGTTGATGATGGTTCAAAATCCTCATTGGTTGAGGAGGTGAAAGCTAAACAAGATCTTGACCCCTCATTGTTAGAATTGAAGGTCTTGGTGAAAGAGGGCAAAGTAGAGGTTTTCTCCCATGGGGGAGATTGTGCTCTTAGATACCAAGGTAGGTTGTGTGTGCCTTGTGTTGATGGCTTGATAGAAAAGATCCTTGATGAAGCCCATAATTTATCTTATTCTATTCACCCCGGTTCTTCTAAAATGTATAGAGATTTGAGGGGGGTGTATTGGTGGGGAGACATGAAGAGGGACATTGTCAAATTCGTTTCCAGTTGTCATAGTTGTCAACAAGTCAAAGCTGAACATCAAAGGTCGGGTGGCCTAACCCAAGATATAGAGATTCCTACTTGTAACTCGGAGGTGATTAATATGGATTTTGTGGTTGGGTTGCTCAAGACTAGAAAAGGCTTTGATTCCATTCAGGTTGTGGTTGATAGGATGATCGGCTCACTTTCTACTGGTTAAGACCACATATGGGGCTGAAGAGTATGCTAGGTTGTAAATCCAAGACATGGAGATATTGCATGGGGTTCCTTTATCCATCATATCGGATTTCGGAGCTCAATTTACTTCACATTTTTGGAGATCTTTCTAAAGGGTTCTTGGTACTAGAGTTAAGCTTTCTACGGACTTCCACCCTCAAATGGATGGCCAAGCCGGAAGTACTATCCAAACCCTTGAGGATATGCTTAAAGCTTGTGTGTTGGAGCTTAAAGGTAGTTAGGATGATCATCTTCCATTGATTGAGTTTCCCTACAACAATAGCTATCATTCTAGCATCGGTATGAATCTATTTAAGGCTCTTTATGGTAGACGTTGTAAATCATTGGTTGGGTGGTTTGAGATTGGTGAGGTGGCCTTGTTAGGTCCAGATCTGGTTATGGAGGCTCTTTAGAAGGTTAGGATGATTAGGGAAAGATTGAAGACGGCCCAAAGCCATCAAAAGTCTTATGCTGATGTGAGGAGAAAGGAGCTTGAATTCGAAGTTGATGATTGGGTTTATTTGAAGGTGTCACCCATGAAGGGTGTGTTCCATTTTAGTAAGAAGGGCAAGTTGAGCCCTAGATATGTGGGACCTTATCGAGTGATGAGAACGATTGGTAAGGTGGCTTACGAGTTGGATTTTCCTAGAGAAATAGAGTTGGTTCATTCGGTCTTTCATGTGTCTATAGTGAGGAAGTGTGTGGGTTATCCCAATGCTATTGTACCTCTTGATGTTGTGGAGGTAGTTGAAGACAACTTAAGTTATGAAAAGGTTCCAGTTCAGATTTTGCATAGGCAAGTGAAGAGACTGAGGAGCAAGGATGTGACTTCCGTTAAAGTCCTTTGGAGGAATCAACAAGTCGAAAGTGCTACATGGGAGGTAGACATGCAAAAGTAATATACTTACCTTTTCCACTCCCCTCAAGACTAAGGAATCACTCTAAGTCCCCTATGTAATTTTAACTCTAAGTTCAGCCCATGACATATTGCATTCATGTTTAAATTGACAAGTTCATGATGATTTTACATTTATGATGAGAAATTTTGAAATGATGTTTAAGTGCATTGTTGCATTCTAGTGTGGACTGAAATTGTCATGTTCGTGTCTCTCATATACCTTTTTTTGATATTCAGCAATGAACGTTCCCAAGGCAGAGATGTTGTAACAACCCCAAAAAGTGCCTCAAAATATGCCTCAAAAGTGCCTGAAATCATAATTTCCATACATCTCAAAATCCGTGTGGATGACAATACCTAGCTCAGGGGCTTGTAGGCCTGGGTAACCTATTGAGGGGTTTGTACCTCGACTGCCTAATTCGAGGGGTGGTACACCCAGGTAACCTTGTTGGGCGTTTGTACCCATCAACCTTGTTGGGGGTTTGTACCCATCAACCTTGTTTGGGGGGGGGGGCTTGTACTTCATCAACCTTATTGGGGGGGGGGGGGTGTGTGCTTTCTCAAACTTGTTGGGGGGTTTGTACTCCATCAACCTCCTGAAGAGGGTTGTACC